>BJCM01061934.1:0-26872 GCA_018326385.1 Flaveria bidentis | reverse complement strand
TTTATATTATTAATTGTACTTTTATTTTGTTATGTATTTAAAAACTTCGTTATTTATTTATATTATCATTTAATGTTTGTTTTGTTTTATATGTTTTATTTGTTAACTAAGATTTAAAATTATCGATTAATATGTTACAAAATATAACTTATACGCAAAGTGTCAACCTTGATGTACAAAATAAAGTCGACAAAATTTTTTATATGTACTAACCCATACGCGGCGTATACTCCTTCACAATACATAGAAATATTGCAGAAAAAATTTGGGAAAATTATACGCCGCGTATGGACCCATACGCGGCGTATAGCCACACCGACACTAGTGTGACACGGGTCTTGTCAGAAAATACCTTATATGCTGCGTATGAGTCCATACGTGACGTATAGAGAATATTTTCTCGACCTTATACGCTGCATATGAACCCATACACTACGTATAGGATCAACGGAAGTATTGATTTAAAATGGATGGGTGTCCAAATAAAACCACCCTTATTTAAACATAGGAGGAAGACATAGGTTAGGCTAGCATTTACAAGTGAATTTAAACATCCATTAGCATTTGAAAGGGAATTTAAACATCCATTAGATGTTGATATGGACCCACACAAGTGAATTATTTCAGAATTTTTATACAAAATAAAAAATAAAGGTTTCTCACTTGGTGTTGATATGACTACTGATGTTTTTGTTCAAATCACAAATAATGAAATTAGAGTTCATTTTTCACTTCCAGGAATCAAAACATGTAGGTAATAATGTAAAAATCAAGCAGTAGCCTTTTATTATGAATGCTAGGGGCAATCACATCATACCACAAAATTTTTATAACTAAAATAAATTACTTCATAAATATAATTAAATTACAAATTCTATGTATACTTAAAATTGAAGTCCGTTTAGGTTTTATTAATTTTATATTAATCTGAAGTCAAATATACATACTAAATTAATATCTCGTGTATTATAAGAGTTAAATAAATAAAATACTAAATAATTGGTAATAAAAATAAAGACCTCGTCGAAATCATCGGATTTCTGCACAACGTCACGACCATGACCCTAATATTTAAAAATCTTTAATTTATGAATTATAAAACCATGCTTTAAGATAAATTATAATTATAATTACGTATAAATAGCTAATTTAAGTAAATAAATAATAATTTATTTTTATTAAAGTTTTGTTTATTTTTAAATATTTTATTTTAATAAAAATGTTTTTTTATAAAAACTTCATTGTATTCTTTATTTTATAAAAATTTAATTATAAGAAGTGTATTTTACCTAAAAAATAAGTTTTTTATTTATTAATTATATATTATTTAATTAAAAAATGGTATAAGTAATCTTATTAGTATTTAATATTATTATCAATAATATAGAGAAATGAGTAATCTTATGTACACATTTCTTGTTTATTAAAAGACTTTAGTTTGTAATTATTATGATTGTTTTAATCAGACTGTTTTAAAAAAATCACCATTTATAATTTTTTAAAAATACCCGTTTTAAAATATTTTGTTTCAAAAGATTAAATGTTTTTGAAAATTTCATATTATATAAAAGTTTTATTTTTATATTATTTCTATTGTAGTAAATATGTAAATTTTAATTTCCTTTTAAAAGAATTAAATAAGAGATAAATTAGTTTGAGTATTTAGTTTACAATAATACTATTTTGGAGAGAAGATTATATGATGATATATATAAGAAGGAAAAGGTGGATTAGAAAAAAGACATTCTTTTATATAGATTTAAATAAAAGAAAATAGATCTGTTTTTGTTCTCTAGCTTAGTGGTTCTGGGCTTTAGCATCAAAACTCACTACATGGTTTCGAAACATGTGGCAGACAATTTTGTATGTTTTTTTGTGTTGGTTTAGAAAGTATTTTAACATATTTGATTTTCATTACTTTTGGATATTAAATTTAGTAATGCGATAATTTATTTTTAAGGTTGTTTCTTAAGGTGTGATTTTTGAAAGTATTTGATACATGGTTGTAAGAGTGGTTAGTTCTCTAGACTTTAAACATGTCGTTTTGGGTTTAAATCCTACGAGTGCATATATTTTTTTTATACTATAGTTTGTTTTTTATTTACTTTTTTATAAATTTCTCCGGTTACGTTTCTTTTCTTGACGATTTTATTGCTTACTACTTTTTATTTATACTGAACCATTGTAAATTGATATTTTTCTATTATGTAATTAACCATATTAGGGGTTGTTTGTTTTCGGTTGACCGGCTGACTCGATTAGCGCGTCAGCCCGTTTGATTACCGCTTTGTTTCAAGTTGACCAGGTCCAATTAGCTCACTCAAACCGCAAAACAAAATAAGCTGAGTGGGTCTCCAGAGCCCTCTCACGACCCGCAAAGCCCCCTCTCCCTTGCGACTCAGCCACTCGCCGATGGTGGAGGAGTTGGAGGCGGAGAAGCGACGAAGAGTGGTTGTTGTGGTGGTGTGGTGTGGTGGTTCCGACTGTGGCGAACGGTGGCAAAGGGTGTGGTGTGGTGGTTCCGACTTTGGCGGACGACGGTGGTAGTGGTGGTTTGGCAGACGACGGTGGCAAAGGGCGGTGGATTGTGATAGTGATGTGCTGGTTCCGACCGGTGGTGTGACTCCGGTGGGTTTTGTTACTTAAATACTTTGGTTCTAGTCAGATGCTTAATCAAACAGTCAAATTTCAGTCAAATGCATACTCGTTAGAACTTTTAACTGGGTCAACTTCTTACTCAGTCAGATCTTACCGAGTCAGTGTAATCAAACAACCCCTTAATGTTCATTACGCACACTCATACATAACAAAGTTTATTAATGCGTCGCATCGCTCGGGGTTTAATTTCTAGTTAAAATTAAAAGCTACACTAAAATAAATAAAAATAAAAATTTCAAATTTAAAAATGTTAAAACTAAAAATCTACAAGTAAACTCCCAACTACGTATCCGGGCAATTTGACGTTTGCCTTCAAGGATGTTCTTCAACATCGGCTCGGGAACATCATCATACGGTTTAAGAAAAATCTCCATGTCCCTATTTAGCGTTTTGTGAAGCAAGGTCTCTCGTTGTAAGTTTAGCAATGCCAATTTAGTTTCGGTTATATTCATACGAAGTGTTTCTTGTTCTTTTTTTTCATTTCTTTCCAACGCATCGTTTTGTACTTGCTTATGGCCTCATTCAATGTTGCTTTTCTTGAAGAAGACTGCCATGTTGTTTTGCCTTTGCGTCTTAGGGCGGTTGGTGTGGCGTTCTTCTTGAGGTAAGGGATGAGGCTTGTAATAGGCTCATTAGTTAGTATTTATAGTGTAAGATTTTTTTTTCTTGATCACATATAGTCATTGGTGGGCATGGGAGTGGACAACGGTTAGTATTTTGACTGTTGCAACATTTACAAAGATGAGGTGTGGCTCGGCGTGGGCATGTCGTGTTTTGTGTGCAGGGTGCAGCATGAGAGACATGAAGTCGTGTTGTCGCGCGACGTCGATCCTGGCCATATCACTGAAATTTTATTGACGTACGGTTTAGATGAAAATGTATGCAATGATAATTATATAAACTACATCTTGATTCAATTTATGTTAAAAAAAATCTTTCAAAATCATATATCATTCTTGTGATTTTTAAGAACAATATTAATAAATTGAGGCTACGTTGTTCACTTGTCTTATCATTTAAATGATTTCAATTACCCATCATTCTTTTTTTATCCTAATATAGAATTATCCACCCAGATAAATTGTCACCTCCTATACGTCACGTATGGATCTATACGCGACGTATAGGTTCGTATACATTGAAAACGGAGAAAATTCAGGGGGGCTTCCAAAGAGCTATACGCCGCACATACCCCTCTAACGACCCCCCTATACGACACATATAGGGTATACGATGCGTATAACAAATTTTAACTCTGACTACAAGGAAAAATTCAGGGAGCTGTCAGAGAGGTTACACGAACCGTATAGGGCTATACGATCCCCCAATACAATGAGTATGAGGCTATACGACTCATATAGAATTTTTGAAGTGTTAATTTAAAATATTGAGGTGTTCAAATAATCAAACCTTTTTTTTATACATGATAATAGAGAATCTGTTACCATCTAATCTATAAATTTCTTAATTATTAACATTTTCTTGCTTATTAAAATTTCATTTAATTCTATTTTATTAAGATTTCATTTAATTCTATATTTCACAGGATTCAATTCATATATAAACAAAACATGATGATGCAACTACTTCTATGACCGAGGGTGAAGTTTCGTATGCTCATCAGTCATCCCACCTAACGTAATTAAACCACACATCCTTATCTAGTTACAAAGGTTAGCAACAAGCTCATCCAAGGTAACGACAATTTCAGATAAGTTACGATAAACAAAGTCAACATTTACGTCAAATAAGTAGAATAAACGGTATAAAAAGACAAACGCGAATTGTATAAATACATCATAATCCACCACAGGTAATTCATTCGACCATTTACTCCCAACCCTCGAACTCTTTACATTCTCAAAAAAGATCTTTTGTTCTTTTGTTAGTAAAACTAACGGTTCATTGATCTTAACCTTTCGGACCTTTGCCGGACAAGACAACCCATTTTCTTTATAGCACTAAAATATGTAGCATTAAAGCACAGTTGAACCGGATGTGTCCACATTCGCCTCATATTATTTTCGAAACATATAATAATCATCAATTCATCATTTTTCTTGTATGAAACAACTTCTTTAATGGTGGAGAAATTAATTTCCGTACACAGGTTATCAAGTGAGTCACCGCCCTTAAAAATACGTGATAACGAAATTTGTCGTATATTAATAGAATATGTATAGTTTTTTAATGTACATAAATATTCATGAGGGCACGTGCAACTCGGATGGGTTGAGTGAAATTGAGTGGATGCATTGGTGGGTTTGACTGCGAGACACATGCAATCGTCAGCTACCAACTTGGCAAATGGCAAAAGCTACAAACCATAGAAGTGGGCCCACCAATAAACGACAACCAATGGGTATTTTTATATTTTTTTATTTTTTTTTGTTTCACTTTTATGATTTATTGAGTTAGAGCGCCTACAACGGTGATGGTTTTTCCTAGTTGGGATCTGAGTTGACGGTCAGATGAAAGAGAGAGGGAGATCAAATGGAAGAGGTTGAAGGTTTCTTCGTTAATTTTTGAATGGTTAAGTGTTGAATTACTAAAAGGTCTTAACTATTAGATGTTAGTATATTACTTAACTATTCAAAGACAAATGTTTGACTAATTCAAATAAGAGGTCTTCACCATTCAATATTAGACCTCTTAACCATTCAACATTAGTATAATGATTAACTATTCATAGGCAAATGTTTGAAACATTTAGACATTTGCTTGCGAAACAAACAGTCTGAACCATTAAGTGCTAAACTATTCAGACACTTGTTTGCAAAATAAACAGTTTGAACCATTAAATGTTGAACCATTTAAACACCTGAATCATTAAGAAGTCGATTTAGATGAATGAGAGAAGGAAAAAAGAAAAAGAATATTATATTTGATAAATCAATATCTTACTTAATGAAATTTAGAAATTTTAATGGGCATGTCCGTCATCATAACAATTTAATTGTTGCAAAACCAATCGAGAATATGAACGCGGAATATCAACAATACAAAGATGATACAAACAAGAATAAAGCTGTGAACAAGAACTTTCAAATGATTATTATGATTGGAATGATTTTTTGAATCATCTTTGTATTGTTGATATTCCGCGTTCATATTCTCGATTGGTTTTGCAACAATTGGTATCAGAGCCTGGTTTGTGGCTCAATTAAGAATCCAGATTCAATCAAAGATTGATCGGCGGCAACAATGGTGTATACGAAGTTCGAAGTTGAGAAATTCGACGGGAAGAACGACTTCGGGTTATGGCGGTTGAAGATGAAGGCATTACTCGTTCATCAATGAGTGGTGGATCCCTTGGCCGGAGAATTCAAGTTGCTGAACACAATGTCAGACAAAGAGAAGAAAGAGATGCTGGAACAGGCACACAGTTCGATCATCTTGAACTTGGGGGATCGAGTACTCAGAGAAGTATCGAAGAAGACGTCTGCTACAGGGGTCTGGGCAAAATTGGAAAGTTTGTACATGACGAAGTCTCTTGCGAACAGATTGTATCTCAAGAAACGGATGTACACATTCCAAATGGTTCCTGGGAAGTCAATTGAAGATCATACTGATGAATTCAACAAGTTGGTGTTGGATCTTGAAAACATCGAAGTTGAATTAGATGATGAAGACCAAGCAATCATATTCTTGACATCTTTGCCATCCTCTTATGAGCATTTTGTGGATACTTTGATGTATGGTAGAGACACACTTACCATGAAAGAAGTATTGGCAGCTCTCAATTCAAAGGAATTGAAGAAGAGAACTGATTATAAAGAAGATGGTGGAGAGGGCTTGGTGGTCAGGGGGAGATCTGAACAAAGAAACTTCAAGCAGAGAAGTGTCTTAAAGTCCCGGTCCAAGTATAAGAGGAGGTGTTATGTGTGTGGATCAAAAAAGCCTTTCAAGATAGATTGTCCTGACTTGAAAGGAAATAAGGGTGAAACAAGTGGATCAAAGACTCATTCTGGACACAATGCACATGATGATTCTTTTGATGGATATGAAAGTGCAAATGTGTTGGCTGTCACAAGCAGTGGCAAGGAGGATGAGTGGATTATGGATTCAGGGTGCTCATTTCATATAACACCGGTGAAGGAGTTCTTTAAAGAACTGAAGATTGAAAATCTTGGATTAGTTAAGCTAGGGGATGACAGACCTTGCAAGATTATGGGTCATGGTACAGTGACTCTGAAAATGAAGAGTGGTATGGAAGTGGATCTTCATGATGTAAGGTATATTCCTAGTCTTAAAAGGAGCTTGTTGTCTTTAGGGCTGTTGGAGAGTTCTGGTTACCTTATTAGTCTTAGAGATGGTAAGGCTAAGGTGATAAAGGGGTCAATAGTAGTATTGTCTGGAAGTAAAAGGGAGAATAATATCTACTTGCTAGATAGTGCTGGTGTAGTAGAATCTCAGGTGGCATCTGCCTCAAGTGATAGTAGTTCTAAGGCTATGTTATGGCATAGGAGGCTTGGTTATACCAGTCATCAGGGACTGGTGGAGTTGCATAAGCAACAGTTAATGACTGAGTTGAGTAGTTGTGATTTTGGTTTTTGTAAAACTTGTATTCTTGGTAAACACAAGACAGTAAAGTTTACAAAGGCTAGGCATATCACAAGTGTGGTATTAGACTACATTCATTCTAATTTATGGGGTCTTGCTAAGGTTGATTCCTTGGGTGGTGCTAGATACTTTATGACCTTGATTGATGACTTCTCTAGAAAGTTTGGGTTGTTGTGCTGAAGAATAAGAGTGATGCCTTCAGTAAATTCAAGGAATGGAAAGTACTTGTGGAAACTCAAACTGAGAGAAAAGTCAAGAAGTTAAGAACTGGTAATGGGTTGGAGTTCTATAGTCATGAGTTTAACTAGTTTTGTAAAACTCATGGTATTGCTAGACATAGGACTGTGCGAGGGACTCCTCAGCAGAATGGGTTGGCTGAGAGGATAAATAGAACTTTACTTGAAAAGGTAAGGTGTATGTTGGCTAGTTCTGGTTTACCCAAGATGTTCTGGGCTGAAGCAGTTTCCACTGCAACATATTTGGCCAATAGGCCTCCATTAGTAGCATTAGACATGAAGACACCTATGGAGGCATGGTCAGGAAGAAAGAGTGACTATGCAGAAATTAAGGTGTTTGGGTTTTTGGCTTATGCTCATGTTAGCCAAGGGAAGTTGGAACCTAGGGCTTGTAAATGTGTCTTTCTAGGATACCCTGAAGGGGTTAAATGGTATAGGTTATGGAGGATAGAAGGGGACATGCCTAAGGTGGTAGTGAGCAGAGATGTAGTTTTTCAAGAGAATGTTATGTATAAAGACGTTCAAGAAAAAGGAAAGTCAAAGGTTGAAGATCAGAGTAGGGTTCAGATTAAGGTGGAGCAGCAAGGTGTAAATGATGAAGGTGTTGATCAAGGTACCTCTAGTAGCCAGGGAGATGGTATGGATGATTACCAGTTGGCTAGGGATAGATAAAGGAGACAAGTGATACCTCCTCTCAGGTTTAGAGAGGGGATGGATTTGTCTGCACTGGCCTTTGTTGCTGCTAAAGAAGAAAGTCTTTATGAACCATTGACATACTCTGAGGCAGTTCCTGTGAAAGAAAGCTCTAAATGGTGTAAGGCCATGGAGGAAGAGATAGAATCTCTGTACAAGAATGACATATGGGAGCTGGTTGTTAAACCTGAGGGTTACAAGCCTGTGTCATGTAAATGGTTGTTCAAACTGAAAGATGGGATTTCTAAAGGTGAACCTCCTAGGTACAAAGCTAGACTGGTAGCTAAGGTGTTTACACAGAAGCCAGGTGTGGACTATAATGATATATTCTGACCTGTGGTGAAATATTCATCTATCAGGGTTATGCTGTCATTGACTGCTTTTATGGATATGGAGCTACATCAATTGGATGTGAAGACTGCATTTTTGCATGGGAAGCTAGATGAAACTATCTATATGAAGCAGCCGGAGGGGTTTGAGGTTAAGGGACAGAAAGATAAGGTATGTCTCCTTAAGAAGTCTTTATATGGGCTGAAGCAATCCCCTAGACAGTGGTATAAAAGGTTTGATGAACATATGGTGACTAATGGATTTAAAAGAGCAGCTATGATAGTTATGTGTATTTTAAAGAATACAGTGAGAACAAATTTGTATATTTGTTGTTGTATGTTGATGACATGTTGGTGGCTTGTTCAGACTTGGAGGAAGTTAAAGCTACTAAGAAGATGTTGATGTTAGAATTTGAGATGAAAGATCTAGGTAAAGCAAAGAAGATATTGGGCATGGAGATTACAAGGGACAGAGAGCACAGGGTGTTGAAACTGTCTCAAAAGTCTTACTTGGAGAAGGCATTAAGTAACTATAGGATGGATGGTATGAAATCAATAACAGTTCCTATAGGTGCTCATATTAAACTGTCAAGTTCTGATTGTACTAAGTCAGATGCTAAAGTTAGATATATGGAGAAAGTATCTTATGCTAATGTTGTTAGGAGCTTGATGTACTTGATGGTTTGTACAAGGCCGGATATTGGGTATGCTGTGAGTTTAGTCAGTAGGTATTTGTCAAATCAGGGGAAAGCTCATTGGGTTGCTGTGAAATGGATCTTGAGGTATCTTAAGGGTACTAAGCACTATGGTTTAGTGCTTGGGCATCATGAACATGAGAAGGTTGACAGGATTGTTGGTTATGTGGATTCAGATTTTGCCAAGGATCTGGATAAAGGTAGATCTATCATAGGGTATGCATTTCAAGTACCGGATAACTTGGTTAGTTGGAAAGCTCAGTTGCAGCATGTGGTGGCATTATTTACAACAGAGGCTGAGTATATAGCTTTGACTGAGGGAGTCAAGGAAGCTATGTGGCTGCATAGTTTTGTTTCTGAATTGGGAATCAAGGTTGCAGGCTCAATTGTATTCTGTGATAACCAGGGTGCAGTTCAGTTGTCAAAGAATAGCATGTTTCATGAGAGGACAAAGCACATTAATGTGAAGTTACACTTCATAAGGGATGTGGTGAATGCTGGGAAGGTGAAAATGGAAAGTGTGTCTACTTTGGAGAATCCAACAGATGTGTTTACAAAGTCTCTACCTGGTGTGAAGTTCAAGTTTTGCTTGGATACAATGGGAGTTTGTTAAAATCTTGTTTTGAATTTTAAGGTGGAGATTGTGAGATATTAAGAGTCAAAACAAGTGAAACTTCCGAAGTTAAGTTTCTTCTGAAGCTTGACATAGTTCTTCCGAAGGTAAGTTGATATCTTCCGAAGGTTATGTTTGCTTCAGAAGGATGTTGAAGTGTACTTTGGATATCTTCCGAAGTATGTATATGGTAGTAGGGAATCTTCCGAAGGGTTATTTCCGTTCGGATAATATAATATAGAGTGCTTAGTGTAAATTCTCAATATTTGTTGAGTGTTAGTTACAGTTAGTTAAACCCTATAAATAAGGGTGAGATGTAATCAGTGAGAAGATCCAAAAAATCATTCGAATCATAATAATCGTTTGAAAGTTCTTGTTCACAACTTTATTCTTGTTTGTATCATCTTTGTATTGTTGATATTCCGTGTTCATATTCTCGATTGGTTTTGCAACATTAATAATGCAAAATTGACAGATTCCTGGAAAGAAAATGTATTCAAAGAATAATAGCAAACAAAAAGATTCGAAACTTAACTAATACCTTGTAACAACGTTACATCAAGAAATCTTTATTTTCATTACAAGTTTATTTTATCGTGCAACTGTATTGTGATCAAATTATGCAACTTCAGTACATTGATTCATTGACCTATCAAATTTGTCATTAATGTATGTATTAGTGATTGTTATTTTCTTTTAGTTTAAACTCTAAAATGTTATTAGTAAAATATTTAAAGCGAATGTAATTTTCTTTTTCAGTCGCAACGCTCAAGTATGTCGAAGCCCTGCTATGGATGAGAGGTACTAAGTATGATCATGATTATGATCTGCAACACTCAAGTATGCCAAATTTGTATCCGTAGCTTGTGCAGATATACGATTCATTATTTTACTTATATTGGGTTTTACTGTTCTTGAGTAAGCATATATCTGTGCTTTTGGAATCAAAGAATTGATCACGATATAAACAAGATCCACTTTTAGTGTTACAATATTTCATCATCATAAAATAAAAACTTATTGATTCATTTCCCCAACTTTTACGGTTTTAATATGAAAGATTAAGGTTTAAAAGAAGATAAGATGAAAGTTAAAAGATAAACATTTGTTTAAAGCATTTCTTATTCTTCCTATGCGTGTAATATAAAGATTACAAAATAATGAAAAGACTATCATAATAAAACAAATTCTTTAATAATGATAGGTTAAGTTAAAAGACTATGCATGCTGGTTCGTTCTTTTCCAAAGAGTGCTTGTCTTGTTCCATAACACTTTTAACATATTCTTTCCGCTACTAAAGTATTTTAAAAAATCATTTAAAAGGAAAACCTATAAATTTATGGTAAAACATCACAAAATTACTCATTTATGTGTGACTATACTTTATAGTAAAGTTATTTTGCCTACCGTAATATTATTTAATCACATCAAGATGCATCATACGTTCTACTTAAATCACATTGGAAAAAATCATACGCGCAAAAACATTTGTCTATCACTTTAAGCTCACAAATTGACTTACTCATATCCATATTTGCTTGCATATCACATTAGAATGTAGCTTATGTCCGATTGAATCTCATCAGAGGAAATTATACGCGTACATATCACCTTATGCTCTCGTATTATAAATTTTACGTGATATTATATTGGTGGAGATATGAGAACTACAAAGTATACATTACATCTTTCCATTATACTATACAATACAATGTTGGAGGTATGTGAAACACAATATTACATTACATTTTCTCTTGATACTGGATAATACATTGTTAATCGTGTGAAAACAACAATACATATCAATGATACAATGGCAAGTAATACATTGTTGAAGATATGAGAGCTACAAATATTACATTACATCTTTTAATGATATCATCTAATACATTGTTAGAGATATAAGAATTACATATATTACATTACATATTTCGTTACTATATAATACTTTTGAAGTATGCAAAGTCTTTAGCACATCAAAGCCAAATTTTAACGCTATTTAATTTGATATAGATATAAGTCTTGTTATTTGTATTTGTCACATCAAATATATGACTAATTTTTAGGAGAAATCCACAAATGTATATATCGTCTTTCAAAGATATAATGTGAGAAAAAAAGAGAAATCATTATACAAATACACAGATCTTCTGCGAAGAGGGCGCACACTGCTTTAAATACAAAGCAACGCGCAATCACCGTGATTTCCAACCTAGCCCCTCCGGTT
Source organism: Flaveria bidentis (assembly GCA_018326385.1). Classification (NCBI taxonomy): domain Eukaryota; kingdom Viridiplantae; phylum Streptophyta; class Magnoliopsida; order Asterales; family Asteraceae; genus Flaveria; species Flaveria bidentis. The sequence continues at coordinate 14,858 of BJCM01061934.1, read as the reverse complement.
TTGTCAATGTCAGAATTGACCATTTTTATGCAAATTTTTTGTGTAAGACTTAGAAAGGAGTGGTGACTTAGAGAGGTAGAGAGATTAAGCCTATAGAAAGATCTTTCTTTAAATTCTTGATCTGCATGTTTGTGACCGATCAATCAGTCTTTACGACCGGATTCAATATGAAAGATGAGTTAGCTTTCTATCAGGATGTGAAACTCCGTTCATGTATCCTACTTAAAAAAACACATGATACTACTCTTACACTTTTTATATTTCTCTTCATGTAAAAATATCTTATAATTCTAATTTATATTATATTAATTTCCAACTTGTCTATGCATAAGGTGTTGCACCTTATACTAATCTTCAACTTAGCGTGATTATAAAATAAAATTGAATTTTTTTTACTTTTGATCCAATTTTTTTTTTTACTTTTGATCCATTTTTTTTATTTTTGTATGTAATCTTACAAAATTTGATCATCTTTTGCAATTTGAGATCACAAACTTTTTTTTCCAACTTTAAACCTCTATACTTTTCAACTTTCACAATTTTCCGTTTTACGTTTCAATCTAAGTTTTACAAGTTAACATGACGCAACATGCATACTTGGTTTAACATTTTTACGTTTCGTTTTAAATTTTCCAAATTAACGCGGCACAAAATTCATGTATGGTTCAATGTGTTTACGTTTATTTTTCCCGTTTGACAGGTTCGTCACAACGCATGAGTCCTAGATCGACTTAGTTAAACTTTTCTATGTTTTACGTTTTAGTTTAATTTCTTCGTATTAACACACCGCAACTTTAATGTTGATGGTCGCTGAAAATGATGTGATATTAATGCTATTTGTCATAATTTTAGGTTATAGCCAAAATGGGAAGAGGTTAATTCTATTTCATATCTATACAGAAGTGATACAACACAGCCAAGATAAAATCAATTTATGGTGTAGTGGATTACAATACTCTGACTAATTTGGACCCCTTTTCTCAACCAATAATAGCAAGGTATGGGCCAATTTATTAAGAAAGAAATTCCTCTCAAAATTCTTTATGTCACTGTGATTTCTTTATGTAGCAAGTGATCAGTAAAGTCTACTCTTACTAACCCATAAAATACTTCATCACCATTCACCTACCTCACCTGTACCAATTTCCATTTTGCTTGCTCATATCTTAGTTTTTAAACAAGAAAACATGGTCTAGGGTTTGTGGGTCTTCATTGTTTGAGTTTCCTGATTGAATCAGAGCAAACATGGAGAGATATGAACTGGTTAAAGAAATAGGGTCTGGTAATTTTGGGGTAGCCAAGCTTGTTAGAGACAAGGTGACCAAAGAGTTGTTTGCTGTCAAGTTTATTGAAAGGGGCCAAAAGGTTTGTCTATATCTTTGTTTATAGCAAATTTTGATTTCTTTTCTTGGATATTCTGATGTTTTTGTGGAATTGATGTTTTGATTAATGCAAAATAATTTGTGGGTTTGATCAAGAATTCTGTAAATTCTGCCTCTGTTTTGAACTTTTTGAATATGTATGGTGTTTTTATGCATGCGATGTCTTGATTACTGCAAAATACTTTGTGGGCTTGATCAAGATTCATGAATATTTGCATTTCTTCATAAAGTTTCGTTTTTGTTTGAACTTTTTATGCTTTTATGCACTTGGTGTATTGATCAAGGCAATATAATGTGTGGTTTCATCAATATTTCGTAAAAAGAAATTGAGTTTTAAAATCTTTTGAAGTTTTTATGCGTTTGATGTCGTGATTATGCAGGATACTTTGTGGGATTGATTAAGATTTTTGAAATTTTCATTTCTTCATAAGTATTGATTTTTTTAATCTTTAAATGTACTGATGCACTTGATGTCTTCATTGATTCAACATATTTTCTGGGTCTGATCAAGATTTTTGAAATTTTGCAGATTGATGAACATGTAGAGAGGGAAATATTGAATCATAGATCTTTGAGGCATCCAAATATTATCAGATTTAAAGAGGTAAATATGATGTTTGTACCAGTCTACTTTACTACTGTTGAGTTGTATGCTTCTGCAATTAATAAGAATTTCGCCAGGTTTTATCGCTAATTTTATCTACTGATAACATTTTTATCAATACTATTAATCCAAAAGTTATACTTTGACTTTAGAACTTAGACCTAATATTTTTAGTATTAAATTCAGACAATTTTGTACCTATTCTGTTCCCTTGTTAAATGCAGTACCCTACAATCAAGCAAAGGTTCATTGATTTTTGCTAATTGCTTCTACTAATTAATTACTGGTCTATACTTCTTCAATCCCAAAAAGTCAAAGTTTGACTTTAAATGTTCAAAGTTCAAACCTAACAAATTCCAAACTCAAATTTCACATGGATTTCATAAGTTCTTTATACCCAAAATTTATCCTTTAATTTTAAAAGGGCCACTCATGCGCCTAATCTACATCTAAATACACCAACTCCTGATCGACCCCATGCTAGTATTTATACCTTGGTATTCTCCAAAGAGTCTTTGATTCTTACCACCAAGTGGCATACCCAACATGTATCTAATTTTGCTCATTGCATCTATTAGTTACATTGCTATTACTCCCTTGATCCCAAAAGCCATTTTTTATGAGAAAATTCAGAGCTCAAAACAAGACATTTTCAAATTCAGAATTAACATATATTTTGCGAGTTATGTTTCTCCAAGAAGTCTCTGCTAATTCATTTTGTGTTCATAATTGTAGATATGCATTTTCTCGACATAAGTAAAAAAGAAATTCGTGTCGATTTTAAAGTTAAAGAGTGAAATGTTTGACATTTTAAGTCAAATGACATTAATGGAGCCAAATTCTCACTCTTCTATAATAGATGAAACTTGAGTCAAGTACCTAGTGAGAATCTTGGATCAAAAGCAGCTCATTGTTTATACAATAACAACGGGACCCATGGAATAAAGGCTCTAGCATGGCCAGACAGACTTTTTAAAATAACAGAAACCTTGCGGGAAACCTTGATATCATTGAGCTGATAATGAAAGCTTCAAGTTTCTCAATTCTTCTGTAAAAAGTAAACAAAGTTGTGCGAACTTTATATTTTTGTGCCTATTTCTTTTTTCAGGTCTTACTAACTCCAACCCATTTAGCAATAGTCATGGAGTATGCAGCTGGAGGAGAGCTTTTCGAGAGAATATGCAACACGGGAAAATTCAGTGAGAACGAGGCAAGATTTTTCTTTCAACAGCTTATATCAGGAGTTAGCTATTGTCATTCAATGGTATAAACTTTATTCATTTAGTTTCCCATTCTACCCTTTCTTTCTATTTACAACATCATCACCTCTTGTTTAATTCTTGATCGATTGGCGTGTTGCAGGAAATTTGTCACAGAGATCTTAAGCTTGAAAACACACTGCTAGATGGAAGCACAGCTCCACGAGTTAAAATATGCGATTTTGGGTACTCAAAGGTAACAAATTTACCACATTTTCATCTTCAATTTCCAGGAAAGAATTAAAAAATGTCATAATTAAATTGCTGTTTATTCAATTTAGTCGTCAGTTCTGCATTCTCAACCAAAGTCAGCAGTTGGAACACCAGCTTACATTGCTCCTGAAGTTCTTTCAAGAAAAGAATATGATGGAAAGGTGCTGCTTTGAGCTTTTACTTGATGGATAGATGTGTAGTTGACTATTTACTGGTCATACTTGACCTTTCGTTACAAACACCATTTTGTAAAAAGCAGAGAAAATATTATGGTTTTAAAAAATAAAAATCAAATTTTGGCATTGTTTAATAAAGCAAATGATGAAAAGCTCTATGGACTTTTTTCGAATTCACACACAAGTTTATTTTTGCAAGGTTATATCCCTAACTTGTAAAATCTCAACGAAAAGGTTCTTTATATAAAGATTAGGGGATTGATTATGCGAAAAAGAACATATTTGATAAATATAAAGTTTGAGAACTTATTACATGACTTCTGGTATGCACTTATCGTTACAAATTTTCTTGCTTTTGCGTACTACAAAAGCCTATATATTGTTCTGTTTTACATTTTGCCAAGAATGATAGCTTGTTTGCAAAGATGTAATGATTTGAAAACTTAGTAACCCTTTGACAAATTCGGGAAATTCCTATTTTAACCTTTGGAATCTGTAGCTTGCAGATGTTTGGTCATGTGGGGTTACCTTATACGTGATGCTGGTTGGGGCGTACCCGTTCGGAGATCCAGATGATCCAAAGAACTTTAGAACAACTATTTGTGTGAGTAATACTTTAAACATCAAGAATATAATAAAATCTCATAGTATGGAGTTTAATTAATCAACTAAATTCGGGTTGATTTATGACAGCGGATACTTAGTGTTCAATACATGATTCCGGATAGTGTAGAAATTTCATTGGAATGCAGGCATCTTCTATATCGAATATTCGTTGCCGACCCCGAGAAGGTAGGCTTTCATACATTATGTATATGTATGAAGTAGAGGTGGTAACTTATGGATGGGCTGGATAATGGGTCAAAAATCAAAATCAGTTTGGATAAAAGTGGGCCAAAAAGCCCAAAATGATTTGGGACAGGTTGACCTTCCTACAGTTTCTTCTGTCCATTTCTTCTTTAACTTCATAAATACTTAGCGCATCAATATTAATAAAAACATTTATACTGATAACATAATGATCTAACTTTTTCTAACAGAACAAAACAGTTTAGAAGGTTGTGAGCATTGAATGTACTTTTGGTTTGACCGGTTCCATTTTTTTTATCTACATGTGTAAAATTTTTCTGTCTAGTCTGTTGGTAATAGAGTATAACCCAAAATCCAAATCAACCCTGTTTTTACGTAAATGGGTCAGAATTGCCACTTCTACCCAAGAGCAACTAGCATTGTATTCTTTTAATTTCTCCATTAGTAAATTTTACTGTTTTTTGCAGAGAATTACCATTCAAGAAATCCAAATGCACCCATGGTTCTTAAAAAACTTGCCTACAGATTTAATGCTTGGTGCAAGCTCTCATGTCACAAATTTAAACGATACAAATCAAAACATTGATGAAATACTGTCGATAATACAAGAGGCAAGAACTCGTCCTGCAATGCTAAACGATGAATCACTGCAACTTCTTGGCGATAGTGTGGACTTTGATGATTTGGATGATTCAGACATCGAAGACATAGATATAAGTGATGATTATGGTTGCTCATTGTGAAAGATCAATAAACAAGCAGTGCTTTTCAGCGGTTAACAGCTTCGACAACCATCAATAGAGGAGAGAACTTGTGTGTTCTTATATGAACTGGCGTCGAATTTTTATATAATATACGCTGTAATAAGATCATGTTAGTCGTCTTGATTCTCATATGATGTAAAGATTTATCCTTCAGAATCTTCATGCAATATTTTATGAGATATATATATTAGATTCTTCTTTCTGATAAGTATCAGACCCTTCTCACTTTTTTCTTATGTATGGTTATTTTATAGTTCTTTTTAAAGATATGCAGTCATATAGTACTTTTATATATGTTATATATGTGGTATCTTGCTTAATTAATAGTTGTTTCCTCATTATATAGAGTTAATTCAATCCAACGTCGTCAATTAAATCTGTTTTTGGAACTCAACATTCTAAACCAAATTTCATAAAGCTACAGGCTCCAGACAAAGAATACGAAGGACTAAATTTTCAATGGAGATTAAGGTCATGACGGAAATAAACACACCGATACAAATTTTCATGTCGTAAAAGAGTGCATTAGCAAAAAAAGGACTATAACATTAAACTAGTTTAATGTTTGGCAATGTAATGCGTAAGTACCATCAAAATTGATAAACTGACTATATCTTCCATACCCTTTATATTATATATTTTTCGCAAGAAATGTATTTATTGAAGTCCAATAGCATGTGGGACATAAGGGTAAAGTTAGCTCTTCCATCTTACCATGACAACTGACTTTATCGATAGAAAAGAGAGTGCGGTCAAGGTTCACTAAAAGATTTCTGAATGAATGATTGTCTTAGTTGGTCAAGCTCCTCTTTCACCGTCTTCGTGTTGGGTCTCTTCTTTCCCTCTAGCTCGATACAATCTTTTGCAAGTTTGGATACGAATTTAACATGCTCATTGATCCCATCTTTCTTAACTTGTTCATCAAGAATTTGTATCAAGCAACCCTTTTCTAGTGAAGAAACAAAAAACTTCACTAGACCTAAGTCACTTTCAGTTCCATCATGCGAAAAGACTTTTCTACTGGTAAGTAGCTCCACAAGAACCATGTCAAAGCCATAAACATCACTCTTCTCTGTTAGAATTCTTGATCGAAAGTACTCAAGATCTATGTACCCAAGAATCCCATGCAGCAATGTTTGTACATGAGTCTGGTCCATAGGAATAAACCTTGAAATCCCAAAGTCAGAGACTTTATGTAGTCATCGGTTAAAAGTATATTTGATGATTTAATGTCTCTATGAATGATTTGTGTGGTTGAATGTATATGAGCGATGGCTTCGGCAGTTTGTGTGGCTATGTTTAGACACCTTTCGAATGTCATGGAAGATGCACAGTCCTTTTCATGTAGGTGGTGAAAAACAGTCTTGTTGGTTACAAACTCATAAACAAGAAGAGGAGTTTGTGTTTATAGGCAACAACCTAAGAGTCTGACAGTATTTAGGTGGCTAATCTCTGAGAGCATAATCATCTCATTTATAAATTGCTCGATTTGGTTATTGTCAATTGACTTAGCTTTTTTAATAGCAATCATTGTTTTGTTTTCTAACGTACCTTTGTAAACTGTACCGTAGTCTACTTGTCCTATGACATTGGTTTGTGAAAGTTATTGGTTGTTTTTTGTAGAATTCTTGCTGTAAAAATCTTAGCCATGTGAGAGGATTGTTTAGATTCAAAGAGAACTTTCTGCAAAAAATCAAGCCACCATTTTTCTTAAAAAAAAATCTCCTTACTCTTAATATGATCATCCTTTGTTTGAGTCCCCAGTATAATATAAGTGTTAAGATAACGTACTGATGCTACAATGCCCATGATGATGCCTGCACATCACTAGAACTTCACTCATAAAGTCATAAATTGTTCATCAAAAGCTTCAAGGATCAGTGTATAGTCGTGTAGAAGTTATATGAAAATGTGTGCGTTTTGACTTGCCTATATATAGAGTATTTCGAAGTGACTTGACGACTTCTAAATAAGAACAACCACTTCCATTTTCTCTACCATCACCGCTCTTATCAAATGGTGTGTTTATCGAAATGTTCTAAAGAACTTAACTAAACATAAATTTGACATACAACACTAAATCACTAACCTTTACAATCATTTGGGAGGTACGGGTTACCTTGGTACCCTAGAGCACAAAAACAATTATACCCATATGATGTCGTCTTGATGCATACACTATTCTCTTTACAAATATACCTTGTTCTATTCTTTTGTGAATATTCACAATCACGCCCAACCGTCCATTGAAGAACCACATGCAACGACTGGTTTATCATGGTATCAAAATCCGTTTCATGAAAAATGTATTGTTCTCTTTCAACAATAAACGCATATGAGCAGTTGTTGAAACTCCAATTCCCTACTTTCCCTGTGTTTCTTTGTGATCGGATACGAAATTTTGACATGTTAGCAGGGAGTGGTATCTGCCTACAACCATAGCCAAAACACGAACCATCATTTAACTTATTGCACTTGCTCTTTGATGCACCTCCTGTTAAGCAGTCTTCACCACTAAAGGTCACAATCTCCCCTCTAGCGTCGCACCCAACAATAGTTAACAGGTTCATTGTGCTAGAGACAAACGTGGTGGATACTGTCGATATTTGGGACTCTGATCCACTAAGTTTATGAGTGCTATTATAACATGCATAGGCCATTGGCAAAACACCACGCATAAAACCGTCTAGTGATATGTCTACAAGTTTAAAAGTATTGTCAAACAACCTTAGAGTTGTACAATTTACCTGGTACTCTATGTCCAGGTAGCAGTTCTCTTCTATCCCAAATGTGTAAGGAATCGTAATATTCCCACATTTGTCTGAGCAGCCAGGTAGCAATTGAACTGCTTGGGATTCCGCTTTCGTTCTTGATAGTATCACGATCAGTATAGTGAAATCCTGAAGCAGCCTCCTCATCGCGATTTATAGTTTTATGTTTTCACTTCAGGTTGTCTGATGGCCATTCTTTCACATGTATATATTGTGTTTTAGGGTGTTTGGAAAAACAATATAAAATTCCTGTAGGCATAAGTTTAATTGCATTGGTTTTTAAAGATTAGAACATGAGTGTTTTGTCTCAAAGTGCATTCAGGGTGAAAATTTTGTCTGTTCTTTTTATCATCATCTGAACGTTATCATCAAGAAATCTTGGTATTAGCGGATATATCACTTTGGTTATCACATTTGTTATTATTCAGTTGTATCTAGTAGTTTGTTACCTATCCGATTCAAATATTTTTTATTAATTAATAGTTTATCATTGTCTCTTGATTAATGCTTTTAATCATATTATGACTCTTTCAAAATTCTCAAATTACCCTCTAGTATATTATATATTGTGACGATTCATTAGTGAACTTTATTGGGCTCCCTCTTAATTTGAATCACACTATAGAGTGTGTGATCATTTTATTACGCTATAGAAGACGACTCAAAGCGTGCTATCTTGCAATGCGATCTAAGTGGTTCATATCGAGATGAATACTTGTAAAATATATAATTTACAAAAGGCAAACCTTAGCAACATACATATCTTGATAAAATCATTTTTAAGAAAGCTCAACTTACATGGCAGTTACTTCTTAAACAATTTCACCAGCTTTGATCTAAAAAGAAACATTATGATACCATAAATTAGAACTCCTCTGTTTCAAGATTAAAGGTACAGTTTATTCAAAGAAACTTTATGAATGGTTATCAAGCTCCTCTTTCACCGCATTCATGTTAGGTCTTTTCTTTCCCTCAGGCTTGATACATTCTTTTGCAAGCTTGGCTACAGATTTAATATGCTCACTGATCCCATAATCTTTCTTCACTTGATCATCAAGAACTTGTATCAAGGAACCTCTTTTGAGTGATGAAACAAAAAACATTGCAAGACCCAAGTCACTTTCAGTTCCATCATGTGAAAAGACTTTTCTACCCGTAAGCAGCTCCACAAGAACCATGCCAAAGCTAAAAACATCACTCTTTTCTGTCAAAATTCCAGATCGAAAGTACTCATGATCTATGCACCCAAGAGTCCCATGCACCAATGTTTGTATGTGAGTTTGGTCCAAAGGAATGAACCTTGAGATTCCAAAATCTGAGACTTTAGCAGTGTGTGATCGGTTAAAAGTATGTTTGATGATTTAATATCTCTGTGAATAATTTGTGTGGTTGAGTGTATATGAGAAATGGCTTCGGCAGTTTGTGTGGCTATGTTTAGGCGTCTCTCAAAAGTCATCAAAGATTTGGAGTCTTTTTCATGTAGGTGGTGGAAGATAGTCTTGTTGGTTACAAACTCATAAACAAGAAGAGGTGTTTGTGTTTCTAGGCAACAACCCAAGAGTTTGACAATATTTGGGTGACAAATTTCTGATAGCATGATTACCTCGTTTATAAATTGCTCGATCCGGCTATTGTCAACCAATTTAGGTTTCTTAATGGCAACCATTGTTTTATTTTCTAATATACCCTTATAAACTGTACCATAGCCTCCTTGACCTATGACATTGCTTTTGTGAAAATTATTGGTTGCTTTTTCAAGAACTCTAGCTGTGAAAATCTTGGCCATATGAGAGGATTGTTTAGATTCGAAGAGAACTTTTTGCAGCAAGCCCCTATTTTTCTTGAAAAATATCTCCCTACTCTTCATGATCCTCCTTTGTTTGATTCCTGAGTATAACTGAAGCTACAACACCCATGATGATGCTTGCCAATCAATATGACAGAAGTTTTCATGAGAAAACATTTCCCACTCACAATGTAATGAATCACTCATGAAAATCTTCAGGTATATATCTGTGTAGAAGTTAAATGAATAAAGTGATTAGAGTTACCTAGATATAAGGTTTTTACAAGTGCTTTTGAAGCTTTTACATAAGAACAACCACTTCCATGTTTTCTACCGTCACTGCTTTGATTAAAGGGGCATGAGCAATGGTAACTCCCGTTCATATTAAGACACCCATATATGCAATCATTAAGAGCCCCTTCACACTCTTTGATATCTGAAAAAAAACATAAAAAAGTCCATAATGGTGCCTTTATATACAGAAATCTAGCAATGATATTAAATAAACATATACAAGATGTATATACCTTGACACCCATTTGGGAGGTATGGGTTACCTTGGTACCCTGTAGCACAACGACAATTATACCCATTATTATTTTTGGAGTCGATGCATACACTATTTTTTTACAGACATATTTCATTTTGTCTTTTTGCGCACGTTCACAATCATAACACCCAACTGTCCATTCAACAACCATCGGAACAGACCAGTTTAGCATGCTATTAATGTCTGTTACGGAGAAATTGTATTGATCTCTTTGAACAATAAACGCGTATGAACAGTTATTATAACTCCAGTTCCCTACATTCTTTGAGTTTCGTTGTGAGCGGATACGAAATCTTCTAATCCTAGAAGGGATTGTTACCTGCCTGCAACCATAGCCAGAACATAAACCATCTTGTAACCAATAACACGCACGCCTCGTCATACCTACTGCAAAAATGTCTACACCATCAATGGACATGATGTCGGCTCTAGAGTCACACCCAACAATAGTTAAGAAGTTCATCGTGCTTGAGATAGTGAACCTTCCCATCCACATTTGTAACTCTGATCTGCTTAGTTTAAGAGTGTTATCATAACATTCATGGTCTATTGGGAAAAAACCACGTACAAAACCGTCTAGTGATATTTCTACAAGTTTAAAAGATTGTCTGCTAAACATCCTTAGAGTCATACAGTTTACCTTGTACTTTGTGGCTAGGTAGCAGTGCTCATCTATCCCGAACGGATAAGGAATCGTAATATTCCCACATTTATCTGAGCACCCAGGCAGTGACTGAACCATCTCAGATCCTACTGCTTTCGTTCTTGATAATATCGCGATCACCACCAATGTGAAATGCTGAAGCAGCATCCTCATCGCGATTAGCTAGTTTCACGTTTAAATATTCTGTTTTTGAAAAAACAGGCTGGAGTTACAAGATCTTACATCAGTGTAGGTTAATTTATATGATCACACCAATGGAGAAACGTTATTATCCATAGTGTTTGGCTGGTTTTTTGTTTTATTTCTTCATTGTAAACTAAAATTGCTTTTTTTAATAGTCATCTTCTAAATTATAATAATCACTTCCATATATGTTCTCTACCGTTACCATTCGTGCCTAAGGGGCATAAGCAAGTGTAACTCCCATTCGTGTTAACACAACCATATGTCCCGTATATACATATATTTAGAGCTCCTTCACGCTCATTATATATAATACTAAAGACTAACTTTTTTATGCATCAAATGTTGTATCTTATATTTAATGGGTTGTACCTTTTGTTTGTTTATTTTTAAAATTTTTTCTCTTAAACCTAATACTTTTACATATTTAACAATTTAATCTTTATATTGTTTTCACTTTCAACTTTGTCCCCTGTGTTTTTCATATTTTAAGTTTTTCGTTTTACGAATTTTACGAGTTAACACGCCGCAACGTGCGTGTGTGGTTCAACGTTTAAGCTTATTTTTCCCCCTTTAACGGTTCCGGCACAACGCACGAGTCTTGGATCAACTTAGTATTTAATATTTTATGTTTCACTTATGTGATTCAAGTTTTTACATCTACTTTTCGTTTGGTTTTATATTCTTTTCACTCTTATTTTTTTTTAATATAAGTTTTTTCGGTGTTGATAGTCGCCACGGTGATATAACACTGATCTTACTTGGTATTGTTTTACGCAACCCACCGCAACACGGGAGGACTTAATACTAGTTGATATGCAAAAAACAATATAAACTTTCGTGAATGACGCTTTTATTTACTACAATCTTAAAATGGTATTAACTATCACACATATAATAATTACTTTTCACCTTGACAACCATTTAGAAGGTACGGGTTACCTTGGTACCCTGGAGTGTGACGACAACTATACCCATCGGTTGTGGAATAAGAGTCAATGAATGTTGTATTCTCTTTAACACATATTACAACCATGTGGTATTAGCTATCACACATATAACAGTACTTTTCACCTTGAAAACCGTCTAGTGATATGTGTTGAAGTATAAATTCATTGTTGTGATACATTTCAGAGTCGAACAATTAACGCGGTAGTGTTCCCCGAGATTGCAGTCCTCTTCTATCCCAAATGGATACGAAATCATAATATTCCCACATTTATGTGAGCAACCACGCAACAATTGAACTATCTCGGATCTGGCTGCTTTCATACTTGATTGTATCACGATTACTAAGTCAAGAGATAAAACATTACAAGTTTGTTTCTTCACTTGATCAGCTCGTAGGATGGTTGGTTCATTGGTTTATTTCAAGATATATCATAAATGGTATCTGCTATCTGATGAACTACTCATAACTTGCTGACCAATACTTACATAGAGTAATTTAGTTACATACTTACATATATTTTTAAACTTGGTGTGGGCTCAAATATGAATGAGCAAGCTATAGTTTTTTTAGAGGACCCAAGATCGCTTGTTAAAAAGGCTTCACTGAAATGGTAATAACTTGGGCTAGAAGTCTTTGTTTTGGGTCTGCGACCAGTCAAAATGACCGTTGGACCGAGGAGCACGTTTTCACAAGGTCGTTTCAGCCAAAAAACGACTTTTTTATGAGTTACTTCAATTTTTGTCTTATTTTTAGATTTTGTTGGACTTTACATTTGGCCTAGGTTTTGGCCCATTCGATTTTTGTTTTGTTTCTTTATATATATGTAAGAGATGGGTGGAATTATTATTGAAGTTTATAAAAAAAACCTTTGTTTTCTCTTTATCACGGTGTGTGTTAATGTGAATTCCTGATTATCGGCTTTCTTTGTGAATCAACGATAGTTAGAAAAATTGTTTCCGGTATTCTTATTGAATCAACGGGTTCAATTGTTTATTCTTCTGCTTCCGACTACATCAATACTGAATATATACTTTGGTTGTGATGCATGTACTTCACTTCCACATAGTTTTATTGGCTTGTATACTGAATTAAAAGCCACTTTTTTGAAAATATTACCAAACATGGATATAGGCAGCAACTAGTCCGTAGTCTCTCTTGAGTCACCGGCCTGGTTAGCATTCAAGATTATCAATAAACGATTTGCTTGAGTGCAATTCTAGCTACACATTATTGACAATGATTTTATATGTTCATATTTGTATTTAGCCTTGTTCATTTTTGTTTATATCATGCTCACCTGCATATCAAAATCAAAATAATATCTACTATTTCATTTTAATGTTGATTATTTTCATCTTTTTCTCCATTGTTCATCTTCATATTTGTGTTCTTATGTGCAGACATGTGAAATCAGTTTAAACTACGCTTCTAAAGATTGATGCCTTTTATTCTATTTCAATAATTTAATAATATTGTTTTTCTTAAATAAAAATAAAAAAAACTCACATAACAGTAAGCAAGTTCTAGTAGTGTTTTAACTAAAATTATTCATATTTTTACTTGTTGCAGTCAGTTCATCAATATTTTTATTTGTTTCAATTAAGTCACTAAAGTTTTAGGAGTGTTTTCGGGAGCGGACTTACATTCACCTGAGGGGTAGCCTCCGCTATCCCTCAACTTTTTACGGGTAGTGGAAAAAAAATTATTTTTGGTTTTATGCAATAAAAAAGAAGAATTTATAGTTCTACGTTACCCCTAAATTTTTTTAAACTCAACACTTAAAAAAAGTTTTAAATTTTATAAAATATAATCTTACATTATAGAAAAAAAACATTACATTTTATTAAAATATAAATAACTAATAAGCCTAAAATACACAATAATCCAATAAAAATTTAATTAACAAGCCCAAAAAAAATTAGACAATTTAAAAATCTTACTAATTAGCCCAAATACTCATAATCCAATCAAATATAAAACATTAAAAAAAACACTATCCATCGCACCATGCTCCTATCGACCCTTCGTCCTTTCCCATAGGTCACAACTAGTCGGCCACCATCCACCCACACCGATGATCACCCCACGTCGCCTGCGGTGGCGGCAACCTTTGCCACCGCCTGCATGTGATCTTTCACCAATTTACCGTCCACTTTAAGGTTTAGTTTTTTTATCTATTACACTATGAAATCAAAGATTTAGGGTTTATGTTGTTTAATTTCTAATATTTAAGGCTTATTTAAGTGTTATTTGTTGTAAAAGTTAATGATTATTTGGTTCAGTTTCTAATATTTTGGTTTATACAATTAGTTATATAAACTAGGGATTTGAAAGATGAATTAAAGTTTTGATATTGAAAATAGGTATATAAATTGTGTTATTCTTAAGTGTAATTTGTAATCTTATTGTGTTATTTGTTATAAAATTAGGGATTTGATTTATGAAAAAACAAGTCTTTGTTGGTAATTTTTTTTAAAAAAATTCAACTTTAAGATACTGATTTTAATAATAATGATGATATTGGGTCAATAACTTATTCAAGTTTAAATTCTTCGGCTTCAATTCCTTTGATCATAAATGAATTTGATTTGAATGAATATTCCTTCGGACCCAGTGGCGGAGCTTGAACATTCCCGTAGGGGGCAAGGGGCGAACTCAATATTCATATAAAAATTTACACTACCGAGTCAACAAATTACACTACCGGACTAAAATTTAACACTATTGACGGAAAAAGAGGGGGA
>BJCM01061933.1:0-30968 GCA_018326385.1 Flaveria bidentis | reverse complement strand
CCTCACATACAAGCCTTCTCCACCTTCTTCTTTGGATTCAAACTTCTTCTGTAATTCCTTTGAATTGAGAGAAGATGTCACCTCCTCCATTGTCAAAGTCTCCCTGCCATAGAGCAAAGTATCTACAAAATGCTCATATGAACCTGGCAGTGAGGACAACAGAATAATTGCTTGATCCTCGTCATTGATCTTTATGCCAATATTCTCAAGATCCATGATGATCTTATTAAATTCATCAACATGATCTTCAATTGACTTACCAGAATCCATCTTGAAGGTGTAGAGTCTTTGTTTCAAGAACAACCGATTTGCCAACGACTTAGTCATATACAATGACTCAAGCTTTGCCCAAATCCCCGCAACAGACTTTTCCTTCTGCACTTCTCTCAACACCTTGTCTCCAAGACTCAAAATGATCTCACTATGGGCTCTCTCCATGATTTCCTTCTTCTTCTCTGGCGCAAGACCCGCAAGCAGCTTATCTTCCCCACTGAGCGCATCAACTACACCGTTGTGCACCAGAATCGCCCGCATCTTTACTCACCAAAGACTGAAATCATTCTTCCCAGTAAACTTCTCGATTTCAAACTTTGTCGTCACCATCGCGATTCTTCACTTCTTCTTCCAGTGATCAATCGAACCCGATTATCGTATACGAGCCCTTAACCGTGACTCTCAACCGTGGCTCTGATACCAATTGTTATACAAACACCAATTGATCAACACAAAATTGAATGAATTTTATTGAAGAATCAAGAACAACTATGAACAACAACAACGAACTACAACCGATTACTGATCGGAATCCCACACTAACTAACTACCGATTACAAGTAAAAGAAAACTCTTATACTAACAGACAACTATCAACTATTGTCATAACTAGTCCCTCAAGTTTAAAAACAT
The DNA here is from genome assembly GCA_018326385.1 of Flaveria bidentis. NCBI lineage: Eukaryota > Viridiplantae > Streptophyta > Magnoliopsida > Asterales > Asteraceae > Flaveria > Flaveria bidentis. Next base: position 30,062 of record BJCM01061933.1, on the reverse strand, counting down.
GACTTTTACTTAACACTTTTTTTCTTCATTTTGTTGTTATTCAATCATTTATGCACATATTGGCTGAATAACTATTTCCTCTTTAAATTTATCTTTAACAAAATCCCAAAAATCATTGTTGATGGTTTTGGTTCTAACACGTACCAAAGCAAACTTGCAAGACATGCTCATTGTCATCGGTCCAAAGGTTGACGTTTTTTTCAAGTAGAATATTTTTCATTGTTACAGAAGGATTGTAAAAAGGTTTGTCTTTTTAATTGTTGATATTATAATTCTTTTCATATTTTTTTATAGTCGTTATCAACGGATGAATTTATAACATTACCAACTAATAAAATAGGAAGATAAACCGATTTCGGAGCTACAAGTCTACGATTGTACATATGCATGCATGCATGTATTACGAAAAATATTCTCATGCATTCACAAGTATTGAAAATTGCCTATGTACAATTATCTTCACATTTCAATACGATGGAATTTCAAGTATGCATGATCATCGATGGGTTGTTGATTAAGGTGTTATATACAAGTGCAAATTGAGGGAAAATTAGCTTTGAAGTTTGACGAGTTTTTTATCGTGCGATGTCTCCCTGAAAATACTGGCGGATCATACCCAATAGTGTAAACTTTTATATAAAACTCGAGTTCACCCCCTTAACAAAAATTGTTTTCGCCCCCGCCCCCTACAAGAATTTTCAAGCTCCGCCACTGCCTGGAAGCCTTTTACATTACGTCATCTATCAAAAAAGACTAATTGGTTGTAACACAATTTCGACCTAAAGAGATAAAAACAAGTTAGATATACTACGACTATAGGTAGCTCTTTCTACATCTTCACGAGTAATAGATCCTTTTGTTTTGATCATTTGACACCTTTTCTACATCTTCACGAGTAATAGATCATTTGTTTTGATCATTTGACACCATTTCACTTACCAACTACCAAATAAGGAAATAACCATAGTTGACATTGATACCTAAAAAAGTAACTAACAAATCTGAGCTATCCGAATGTTAGAATACTTGAGTACTTTCATCGTGATATTTACACCACAATCTAACTCAGCGTTATATCAGCATGGCGCAATCCACTTTTCATCATTTAGTGCTTTCACGACATCACAATTTTGGTTCCTATTAAAATTTTAAGAAGAAAATGTTTGAATCTGCTTGGTGGGTATCAACGGTGGTGTGTTGCGTTTTATAGTGTCACATCAACAATAACCGCGTTACGTTGATCGTCATATATGCCACTCGCTGAGCATCGTGGTAGATACCAAACAGAGTCTAATAAATTTAATATATACTAATTATCAACTTTTATGCATGTTATGTTTTGTACACTCTGTTTTATTTAGTTGTACCTACTATTTGTTTTTTTTCTTTTCTTTTTTTATGTATATTTTTTTACTTTTAACTATAATACTTTTATATATTTCACAATTAACCCGAATGTTTTTTTATTTCCTAACTTTAGTATCCTATATTTTTTATCTATTACAATTTTTTCTTTTTACGCTACGGTTTATATTTTGCAAGTTACATACCACAACGAACATATGAGATTCAATGTTTTCACATCTATTTTTCTTCGTTTAATTACCCGACACAATGCGTCGTCTTAGATCAACTTAGTTACTACCCTTACGGTTAGCCCTTTAAGGTTTTCATGTATAGTCTTGTCTTAGTTTCCGGTTGTATTTCTGGTGACACACGATGGTTAACCGTCTAAGTTTTCTAATCAACAGTTATTTTTGGTATTCGTCTATGGTTGAACTTTCGCTAAATTTTTCCGGTGTTGATTATTGCTGATAGATGTGTAACATTGATGCTACTTGATATAATAACATGATTCTACGTCCAGTGTCTCTATCGTAACACGAGACTTAATGCTAGTATTCTTTCATTTTTTTAGAACCAAATAATGAAATAAAATGGCCGGATAAAGTGCAAGGGCCGAGTGGTAATTTAGACCCCTGCGTTCTCTGGCTTCTGCAGTTTGTTACAACCTCTACAACTCGTTTCCATATCTTCCCTCATCGTTTGCACTTACAAATTCAAGAACCCTAACCCTAACCCTAACCCTAACTCTATACCTAAAATCGAACCCCATGCCTCCTCGAAGAGCGTCGGCAAGGCGCAATAAATCATCACCAACAATCACACCTACTCCTGTTGATGATCATGAATTACCGGCACCACAAGTTAATTTGGAAACCCAATTACCGGACGATTCGAAAGTCAAGGAGACACAACCTGAGATGTCGATTCGGGAAGAGGTATCCGATTCCAACCGTGCTGAAATCGGGGGTGTTGTGGTTTCATCGGAATCGGTGATTAAGGAGGAAGTAGAAGGTGTGAATGAAGCAAGGAATGGAGACGGTGTGGTTGAAGAGGATGTAGAGGAATTTGAGAATGTGGATGAGGAGGAACCAGAAGAGGACTTGGGGAATGATAAAGATGGAGTCTTTTCTGGTGATGGTTCTCAATTGGAGAAAGGTGCAGGTATGGGATTTCTGACTTTTGGTTTGTATGTTGGTTTATATGTTGAATGTTGAATGCTCTTAAAGTTGAATTGTTATAAAGTCGGATTAAAATTTGTAGGTTAAGGTGACAGGGGGTGTATGTCTTCATAGTTTCATGATAAACTTAAAAATAGTTTTAAAGTTGTATTGGAAAGGATGGTGGTTCAAGTTTGTGTTTTTACGTTAATGAGTTTTTGAAATTGAAACAGAAGCATTGCAATATGAACTTCTATATAATTAGGGCCAAACCATTGTGCATTTTTTTTTGTTTAGCATTGGCCTTCAGAATGAGAAATATATATATTTTTTCATTTTCTAGTTAGTATGAACTTTTTTCTAATAGTATGAAGGGCAAGAGTATGAAATGTGAATTAGCAAGATGGGAAACCAGTTGGATATTTCATCCTTCCACCCTTCTGCACTGTTGTCCTGGATATCTGGTTATAATCTTTTTGTATGACTTCAGTCTAAAATTTAACAAAAACTTAACCACGCGTGATAAAATATTGCATTTAGTTATGACACAGAAACCTCGCGTAGATAAATCATTTTTCGAGGAGACTAAAACTTACATCAAGAATTGGACCCTGAGATGACGCCCCTCTTGGTTAGATTTGGGCTTCTTCGGTACATGTTGAGACCAAGTGCCCTTCATTACATTATTACCATTAAACATTTATTAGTAAGTGTTAAGGTATGCTCTCAAGGGCCAACAAGTAACTATATAGCTTTCTATATTGCTTGATATCATCTGCCAGTTCATGCGCTTCAAGTTTTCTCACTAAATGGTAAGGACACTCAAGTTCCTAACCATCAACAAATGAGTAAGTAGAACTGTGTCTTGTCTGTTATGGTTTTTTGCTCATGCCCTTTGAATGAGCTTTAATAAGATGAGGTTACTGTAGATTTGGAGATAATTTGTGATTGTTCTGCGATATATTCATGAACCTGTGGATTGTTGTTAAAACATGCATACACGCCTTTGAAGGGTCATTTGATTTATTTATTGTTTGCAACATTCCTTGTGTTTTCTTTTAGTAATGTTTGTGGGCATGCTGGTTGATGATACCACTATAGTTGGCAATTGGCAATAAGTTCTTCTTACCATATTGCAGAAATAATTTCTGCTCAAGAAGAAATGACTGCTGCCCAAGTTGATGACTTTGAAACAGTTAATGACAATAACCATGATCAAGATTCTGAAATTGACAAATCACTTTGCAAGAATAACGATGCTCCAAATGTCAACAATGGGGACATAAAGGGTACTACAGAAAAGGTCTCCATTCAGGAATCTGCTAAAGCTGTTAGCTCCCAAACATCTCCTGAGAATAACACAGCTCTAGCTGTCTCAGATGATTCCATGGAGAACATGTATAATGATGATAGTGATGATTATAGTGAGGGAGATGATGCAGACAATGAAGGTGATGGTGTTCAAGATCCTTCCCATATTGTTCAGGATTCTACTCCTGATAATAAGAAAGAGAAGGGCACAGAAATCTATGTTGGAAAACTGGACAAGAATGCAGTTGAAGATGATCTTGTTTGTGTCTTCCAGCAGTTTGGGGAGCTGAAATCAACTAGAATAGTGAGGAAACCAAACTCAAATAAGAGCAAAGGTTTTGCGTTCGTTAGGTTTGCATCTGTTGATCAAGCTAAACGCGCTCTTTCTGAGTTGAAAGATGGAGCTGAGGTATGGCAGTATGGCTGTAGTTTGTGAGCTCGGCTCCTCCACCTTAACCTATGTTCAAGCTCAAGCTTGATTCTATAGTCTTTATGATGCAAGCTCGAGCTTGATTTGATAGCTTAAAACTGATAATAACAAGCTGTTCAAGTAAGCAAGCTTGATAATGTTCGACATTAATGAGCTTGAGTCGAGTTTGAGCTCGAATTACTTGACAAAAGCTTGACATGTTTGCAACCCTAATTATGTATATGATAGTACTTAGATACTTACATATTACATAGCGCTTGAAAATATCGATTTCAGAAGCTCAAAATGAACCTACCCTATATAAATTTTGAGCTCATTTCTAGTACTCGAGATCGAGCTCGAGCTCAAACAAGCTCGTGTTGGATTTGCTAAACTAACTCTATAGAAGCTCAATTTTTTTTGCAACCCCTAGGTATGAGCTGCATATATAGTTTTTTTTTTGGAATAGATAGAAGGTGAAAATGGCATGTCATTGTTAAGTTATATCCTATCACACAATTAGTTAGCAACACGATTTATTTTTCCCAATACCAGGTGAGGGGCAAGCGTGTCGTGATATCTGCAAGCCAAGACAATGATACACTCTATTTGGGAAATATTTGCAAAACATGGACAAAAGAGCAAGTAAGTTTGTACGTGTCAGAAGCACATAATTTGTAGACCATGGTGTGCATATATTTTTAACCTTTTTGTACTAGTCTGATCATGTGAGAGTATTTATAATTAAATATTAGTTATCAGCTGCTAATACTCCGTGTTTACTTTTTCTTCTTCAAGGTGACACAACAATTAAAAGACTATGGAATTGAACATATTGAAGTGCTCCGACTTCCAGAAGATTCCAAGTTTGAGAGGAAAAATAAGGGTTTTGCTTTCTTGGAGTTCAGCTCACATTCTGATGCAGTAGCAGCATTTCAATGTCTCAAAAAGCCAGATATGGTTTTTGGTCGTGATGTAAGTGCTAAAGTTGCTTTTGCACAGACACCTATGCATTCAAGCGATGAAGATTTGTCACAGGTAAGAGATTTTTAATTATTGTTATTATTATCATTATTGTTGATATTTTCATGATTCTGGTTAGGGTTAATCATGTATAAATGTTAACCTAGCTTCGCTCTTGTATATGTTTTTGGTAGCTAACTTATTCTGGGCCAGAAAGACCATTTTAGTCAAAAAAATTGATTGAACCTAGGATATCTGGTTTTCAGTCACCTGTTGAGAGTTGTTATTGCACATAAGCTGCCATGTCTGCATGTCATCATGTTCTAGATCAGAATAGCTTGAATCAATGTTTTTGAATGTTGGTTACCTTAGATTAGTTTATTTTTCTTTTATTTTGAAATTTGATGGCTTTTCCATGCAAAAAAAGGTTGGTCCTCAAAAATATAAAACAAAATAAATTGGGTGATCTTTAATGTAGTTGTTATAACTGCAGTGTAGTACCTATCATTATAATTACTTGTTTCTGTCATCAGATGATTAGTAGGTGTATTTCATGTACTAGGTCAATGAGGTGCATTTGGAAGGACTCACTAAAGATTGGAATGAAGAGAAGGTTAAGGATATTTGTAAAAAGTACGGTGAAATTCTTAAAGTAAATTTATGTCCAGGCAAACGAAATAAACGCAGGGATTTTGGATTTGTCACTTTTAATTCTTCTGAAAGTGCTGTAGCATGTGTGGAGGGGATCAATAATACTGCTATTGAAGGAGAGGCCAAGGTATATATTTGTATTTATCTATGTATGTATGTATATACAGTATTACTATGGTTATTGTTTGTTGTCTCAGATTAGAGCCAGCATTGCAAAGCCTCAACAAAAGAGTCAAATTCAGAATCATGGTTTTCGTGGCGGATTCAAAGTTGAGAAGCGAAGTGAAAATTCTAATGTAAATTCACAACCTAAATCATCAAAGATGAAAGGTGTTTTGAACACTCAGCAAACTAAAATAAACAGAAAACATCCCTCAAAAAACAAGGTCAGTTGAAACTTAGTGTATTTCTATATCTTTCTTCTTCTGTCGCACTACCTATTATATAATGGAAAGTAATTTAAGAATATTTACTTGTCTCTCTGCAAAAGGGATCACTTAAAAAAGATGGGGAAAGTTCTAAAGAAGCTGAATTATCAAAGATGAAAGGTGATGATGACCCTCAACGGCGTAAAAGAAAAAGGAGGGTGTTCTCTGACCAGAAGTCAAATGCTCATGATCTGGGTACTCCAAAAAAACAAAAAAATACCGGTCAGGGTCAAATTAGTCAATCCGTCTCTAAAGCAGGAAGTCACAAAAGAAAGAACCCCTCAGGGAATGAAGTGCGTGAAGACAGAGGTAACAGAAACGAACAAGGCAGAAAGCACTTCAAGAAACAAAGAGGTATTTATGATGGATGTGTTGACTGTGTCAAGCAACTGATTAAAACAGGTTTGGTTGGATTGGTTTACTTGAACACTTTCGTCCAAAAGTTTTATGTTTTGCATTGTTAATCAGTGTGTCAAATATAATCACAACCTTATCTTATTTCAGTTCAACTAGTTTGACTCATTTTTTTTGCCAACTATTTTTTACCTGTTATAAAGCTGAATCAAACATTTGTAGTAATTGAGTCAAAATTGCCAACACATATTTTGACACATCTCCATTGTAATTCTAGGCAATATGCAAGGAAGGGAAAGAGATAATGTTAGGAAACCAAGAAGTGATACTCACACAAGAAGAGGGCATGATGACTACAGAAATTCCACCAGATATGCGCCACAAAAAGCTGCATCTGCATCCAATGCTTATCATCTGGCTTCTGATCATTCATTGTCTACAATGCGCTACAAGGAGATGGTACAATGAGTGGTCCTTTATATTCAATATTTTTAATTTTTTTATTAGTGGTAACATGAATGTTTTTAGGAACCACATGCTGGATACATTGAACCTGCTTATGGTAAGCAAAGTGGATCATATTCAGGATATGTTCAGCCTGTAGTTCGAACTCCTCATACTCAACATCAGACTGTGTACCTTGGACCTTCTTCCACTAGTCAAAGTCAGAGTCAAGTTTATTCAAGATATTTAGACCGGCCTGTTATAACTCAATCTCATAGGGGCTACATAGAGACTGCTGTTGCACCTGAGGTTCAGCCTTATAGAGATTACCGTCCACACGCGAATGTACAAATTGCTCGAGATCATTATAATCCCGGTCTTGCAAGGTTGACTTTCATGTTTTTGTTTGTGTTCATAATTTGACGTTTATATTAATGCAAACTTTTTAAACAACTTTTTTCTACTTGTATAGAATTGTTCGACATGATGACAGAGGAGCTGGTGTTCTTACTTATGTTGGAGGTAATGCCTTACATGTGTACTCAAAATCTGTAGAATTATTTTTGAATAGTGGATATTATTAGTCAACTCACGTAAATGATTATCTTTGGCGTTTGGATGTGTGATTTTTTTTAAACACAAAAATAGAGGAGGGGGAGGGGGGAGAAAATCATTTCTTTTTCATTTAAATAATCAGATATTTTTCCAACATGTTATTTGATTATGGTTGCTAAAAATCACATAATTACTTTCGAGAAAAGCATCTATTATTTCTTAAGATTATCAGTTTTTTTGTACTAGCGGTAATAATACTAATAGTGAAAACTAAAATTGCCTAACGTCGACTTAATTGTGACTTCTAGTCTCATCTCACAATTTGCATCTCCTTTTTTTCAATAGTGCCTTTTCTTTGGGGTCATTTTCTCAATTAAGTTCTTAATTAATCGGAATCTCTGAACTGGTTTATTTGATTATGTTTATTCAAAATCACATGATCACCTTCGAAACACACATCCAAACACCTTAGTAGATTTTCAGTTTAAATGGGTGTAAATTGAATTTTTAGTCGATGTGGTCAGATCCAAGAATGACCAGATGAATAAAACGAAAAAGAGGCGATTACAATTTTCATGGATAGTGATCATATTAATGTTATTGTTGGACGTGATTTTGTTTTTGTAATATTACCAGCCTTTTTAATCTTGAGAGCTTGCTAATGTATTGTGTATTATCAAAATGCTTAATATATCTTATCGACTCTTAGGTTCACATGTTCCAGCTTCTCAAGTTCCAAATCACACAAGCTACTACCAGGTCCCTCCCTCTCTCTCTCTCTCTCTCTCTCTCTCTCATGCACACACACACACACGTGCATGCGCGTGCACACAGGCACACGTGCGTGTGCACACACAATTCAAAGTGACCAAACGCACGTGCAGACACTTGCAACTAAAAGCCTGTTACATATTTTTTTCAATTGTTGTGTTAAAGTACTTGAATAATCAACCTTGAAATTATATATGCACACACTATTATTGTCAGAAATTTTGGCTCTCACCATTTAACATTTTGATTCAATGGACATTGCTACTGGATTAAAAAAATGAATATGTGATTGAAGTTTGTTACTTGAAATGAACATAAATGAGAATGAGAGTTATTAAATAAGGAGAGTATTGATATAAACAACTGAAATTGTACACTTGGTAACAAGAGGTGATGCCCATCTTTTTGGTACGGGCTGAAGTGGGTTGGGTTGGGTTAAACACATACCTTTTTGTTAAAATTTGAATATTTAACTCATTGATTACAGCTGAACATTGGACGCACAAATACTTTAATATTTAAAAGTTGAATATTTAATTTAATGCATTATTTACAGTTAGGATAAAGGTAATAATCCAAGTATATTGATAAAACGATTTAGGATTTTTATCATACTATCATGCATGCATTAAAAGTAACTTAGTGACATTCACCAAGTTCGAACTTCGAACTTGAGTGTTCTTTTTTATCAAAGTGAGTTAATCTGATCTGTTTGAGTTACAAACAACCTGTAAAGACTCAATTATAATAAATGAGTCAAAATGACCACTTCTAACTAGCAGTGTATGCAGGCTGGTGGGAGTTATGGTGGAGCTTACGGTAGCCATGGGGCATACTACTAAACACATAAAGTTGTGAAAAGCATAAGGATGAAGACATCTTTGGGTTTAATTATGTAGAACTGGTGTTTGATTGCTGAGGATTATATATCTTTTGGCGTCTTCTGCTGTTATGCTCTGAATTGTTTCTTAAGTTATCAATTCAGCACTCATGTTTCTGGGATAATTGCCTTTGGTTTTAGTTTAAAATTTTGTTAATAAAATATTTGATTGCAACGATTAATGTTCGAAACATAAGGATTATATCAGAACTAAATATATATTTTGTTTTCAGTTTAAACCTACAATAATTTACTCATAAATTCACTGTAGTTTTTGACAAATTAAAGTTTTGTACAGCACTTAATGCTAACTTTACATGTTAGCATGAAGTGTCAAGTATTTAAAAAGTATGGAGAGTTTGACGCGTTAAGAATTTTAATGGTGTTCATGATTCGGTTTAAATTCGTGGTAGATGGGCTAACGGTTTGGTTTTGCAGGTGATTGTTTTGAAACTTTCAGGTCAATATTTTTTATTTTTATTTAAAATAAACGGTTTACTTTGTGATATATATGTGTTGCCAACCTTATACAACAAAACCAACAGTAAAATAATTTGTAATATGTTTTTATTAAGATATAAATTATGGGCTATGTTTTTACATAAAAAAATGCCGGAATCAAGGTTATGTTCAGGGTCTGCACATAGAAATTAGTTTGAATTCTCACTTTGTAATTAGGCATGATAAACTTAAGCTTCAAAATTTTGTATATCTTATATAGATATGCATCAATAGTGTTAGTTAATCACGAAGGCTTAGAACCTCATTTTTTAAATCATCTTTTTGGTGAAATGATTCAAAGTAGAGATAGAACTGTATTGTTATGAATTTTCAAGGTAACGTGTTAATTAATAATTGTTGTGAACTCCATTGTTATGCATTTATCGTCTAAAAAGAAATTAAAATATTAATTATCTACATAAACTTAAGGTGTGACCGGTCCTTCCAAACTGTGCAAACAAGCCCGAACTAAACCCTTAATGATGGTTGTGTTTGGTTTACTTGGATCTTTTAGTAGTCCGGTTTTGTATTTCGATGATCAAAACCTACTGACAGGTTGAAACGTGGTTTAACCTAAAAACTGGACCATGCACACTATTTAGAAGCTAAAACCCAAGGTACGATGTATATTAACTTACAAGGACTCTTATGTTAAAAAAAACTGATACTAAATTAATTTTTATAGGACAAACACACACGTATCTAATCTTACTCGTAAATTTACACGACTGTCCAAGCTGTTATAGGGATGGACATCATGGTCATTTTGGACACTACTAAGCTAGGCATAAACGAGGGGCAATTCACCATTTCTTGTATATCAAATCATTAAGGAAAAAACACATACGCATAAAAATTCACCTAAAACAAAAATAAATACTTTCATTATTACAAACAACAGATTGTTTTTTAAAGCTAAAAATAATAAAAAACTTTTTATAGTTGAACAAACCTGACCCATATTAACCAGAAAAAGAATATTCGAACAAGTGTGGATATTAACCTGGTATTAGTAAAGTAAACCAAGACAGATAACTGCTATTTTAGAAGTGTTTTTCTTTATTTTGATTGAAAATTTATATAGAAACAAACAAGATCTGATATATGGCAAACCGTAAAGTTAGCCACTGGTGCCTGCGTTGGCTTCCATGAGGCCGTTACGTATCTGATCAGCAATGTCTCTAACATGGCCCGGTCCGTGAGGTAGGAAAACAGTTGTGTTCTTCGAAGAACTTCCAAGATCTTTGATAGTGTCAAAGTATTGTGTGATCATAATAAGATCCATCACCTCTTTTGCAGAAGCGCCTTCAACTTTATGAGAAAAGTTTAATATATTCTCTCTTAATCCATCTGTTATTGCTTGTCTCTGCCTTGCCACACCCACTCCCCCTAAATACTTCGCTTCGGCTTCTGCCTCTGCTTTCTTAACTTGAAGTATCTTGTCAGCTTCACCTTTGTAAACACTAGCAAGTTGAAGCCTTTGTGCTGCAAGTTAAAGATCACACAAATTGGAATGATATTATTTTTACTCATTAATACATGAAGTGAACGAAAATGGAATATTGTGTACAATCAAAGTAGAAGTATCTCAAATTAAGTTAATATTAGGTGCAAATTGGTAATTTTACTTCTATTAATTATAAAAGTGTACTACAATAATAACAATAGCTATATATTCGGATATATCTCCAAGAGACACATCCGACAAATTGGCTACACCTAATGTTGTTACTATCACTCGTTTATTAGCTTAAGTTTTAAGTTTATAGGCAAATATGATATAACTACTAGATAATTAAACACATGTAATGCACAAATTAGGCAGATCAAATAGTTACCGGCATTAATCTCATTCATTGCTCTGCGCACAGAGGGATCAGGTATAATGTCCACCATTAGTATGTGCTCTATTGTGTATCCGTATTCTCCCATCACCTGATATAAAATAGCACAGCCAGAAAATGTTTCAAATGTTATATAGGGTAACCTTGAGTGATTAGTGAAAAAACTGTAAATTCAGACGGTTTTAAACCATGAACCATTCATATAATGTACCTTTTCAAGTTCCTCCAATACAATTTTTGCAACTTCATCCTTCTGCTCAAAGAGTTGGTCCAAAGTCATCCTTGGAACCTGTGCTCGTACAACTGAGACAAAAGTTTAATCATTTATAAGTCAATAAGTATCTTACGTCTTTCCACGTCTAGATCAATATGTACTGTCAAAGAAGTAAAATGTTTATGTATAAAACAGCTTACCATCAAAAACATAAGCTTGAATTTGTTCCCCTGGGTTCTGCAGCTCGTAGAATGCATCATCAGCACTTTGCTTTATTACTCGGTACTGAATTGAAGAAATTATCTGAACAAATACATTGTCCTGCAAAATCAAGAAACACCAACAAACATGAATGTTTAATTCCCCAGCCTCAAAGCCACTGCTTATAAATCATAATATGCTATTGTGGCTTCAACCTTTCTCGCATGAATTTGTTTTCAATTCATGTAAGTGATATATGGTATTAAAACATATCAACTTTATATTTAAGAAGTACCAAATCTACCATACACTTTCCAGAGGAAGAATTGTAGTGTTATTATATACGTCAATCCACATGAAGCCAAATGTTTGTCATGACCACAATCAATTACAACCATAATTGATGCAAAATTTTCTACCGTCAAGTAGACGGGCAATGATCCAAACCTAGATTTAGTATCCACGGATGAGATAACAAAACAAATACATCCACTAAAATGGCGTAATATGTGCTTAATAGCTAACAACCATACAACACGCTCCCATCCTATCATCATCCTGAATAAATTGTGTGAAAATTTCATAAACTTTGTAAGGCTGCATCACAGAACAACAAAGCACCAACCTATACTGGCCTTTACTCCCGAAATTTCAGGCAATTTATAGATTTCAAGGAAAGAAGTTCATTGCAACTGTGTGTACAATCTTCAACCTTTGTCAAAGATTCAAAAAACATGATATAATAGAGTTAAGTAATTAATGCTTCCAATAAAAAAGCCCCAACTTTGTGCTATTTGTCCATCCTTCATGTTTAACAACTGATAATCAACAGTTCAAATTTCATTTGCCCCTTCCTACTTCCAAATACAACACGCTCTAGCTTCTTATCATTCAAACAGAACAATTCAAACAATACCTACATGATAAGCACACTCACATGTTTATGATTAGGGTTTAAACACACAACACAGGTCAACAATACGTGGTATGATGAATTGATGATCACTAAACTGACAGATGATATGAAGAATAATAACGATGAAGGTTAAAGAAAACCTTTGTTTTGGTCTCGATTTTGACTTCAAGAGATTGAATCCTGGTGGATAAAACACCGGCGAGATACTGACCGGCGCAAGGGTTGAAGAAATTGAGGCCTGGTTGAGCCAATTTCTCAAAGCGACCCCATTTTTCAACAATCCCCACGCTAGCTTGATCGATGCAACCTGCAAACACACACGCTGTGTTCCCCATCAAATCCCACGATCTGATTTCTCTGGTGGGTATCTTTTATCTTTGATCTTTTACCTTTTATACACACACACACACAGGAAATTCGATTGAAGATCTATGTGCAAAGAGATGTAGATATGCTTGCATTTGTTGTGTGAAGATATGAGCGTCAACGTAGACTCTCAAACCGCCTTAGCGACCGAAGAAGAAGTCGTCGTCGATGTAATTATATCAACTTACACCAGGGGTCCCTGAACAATGTTTGATTTATCTTTTAACTTTTATGTAAGGCTTGTGAACAGTGTAGTAAATATCGATAGTCGTTGACTAGTTGGTGATTTATCGGAAACTGGGGTGCAACCTTAACGATTTTATTTAATCGGGGGCAAAATTCGATGGTCTGACCTAGTTGGTCAACATCGGACCTAGTCGGTCAACATCGGACCTAGCCGTACCTTAGGCGGTCTAAATCGGCCAAAAATCTGTGATTCCGATAGGGTTCTAGCGAGATTTCGGTAGGATCCAACGACTGCTTGGTAACCTTTCGGCGAACTTTAGAAAATCCTAACAAAACTTGGAAATTCCAGGCGAATATGTGTGTGTGCGTGTATAAACTGAACATTTTTGTTAAAATTACATATGAAAATGTATGTATTTATATATAAAACTGAAAATTATATAAAAAAAGTTTCAATCTGATTAATCGCTAGTCGACACCTAACCGCCCGACTAACGTAGCGATTTGTACAACACTGCCTGTGAGAAGCCGAATTATTTTGCGATTCTTTATGTATAAGTCTGTTTCTCGTAGCTTGAATTTATGATCTTACGTCACAAGAAATCAACTTCATCAGTTGCTCTAAATAGTTGTTCTAAATCGCACGCTCAAAGTATCGCTAATGAATATAAAATATATAAAACATTATTTTGTATGAATAAACTTCTTAACATAGTTAAATGTTTTCTAAATCCTAAGTTTGAAATGTATTTGCTATGGATGATAAAAGGATCACGTAAGACATTAGAGGTGTTCTAAACAAGTAATCATATAAAACCTGTATATTTATGAATGAACATGTAATTGCTATGCACTATGTTACCACGTGTTTCTTAATTTAGGATGGTATGTAACTTCTATAATATGTAATTACATATATGATTTCTAGTGATCAACTCAAGTATTAACTTTATAATATGTCATGTCTTTTGATAGAATTATTTTATTGTATACTCTTCTTTTTCTTTGGTTCATGTTGATTTTTCTATATAAATAACGTAATAAAAAAACCGAAGATATAACATATCTCACACCAGAGGTATAAAACTAGACTTTTAACTAAACTAGCTCGGTTTTAACTTTTAAGGTTGCATCAAATCAAGTTAAAACCAGGTCGATCCACACAAGTTCAAATTAGAAACCAATTTAAATTTTATAGTAGGAATAACTAAATGGGATTAAAAGTGGTTCGTTTTGAAATCGGTTTTAATACGGTTGACATGAATTTTACTAGTTTTGATATATAGGTCCTGGTAAATCGGTTCAATTCTAAATTGGTTTCGTATAAGTCATTTTTCGTGTCTGGTTTCGAGTCTGAACATGTTCGGACACGTGATAGAAGTAATTTACGATTTAATTTAACAGCAGTATATATTTATGGTTAACAAGTTAAAAGCAACGATTTCAAGACCGGATCGGATCGGCCGATCCCACCGGGAATCGGTTGAGCCACCCATTCGATCCACCCCAAAATCATTTCGTTCTTCTAGAACCGGCTGGTTCGAACCCAGAACCGGGAACCGGTTCGAACAAGATTTTCCAATTTTTATTTTTATTTTTATTTATTTTATTTTAATGGGTTTAACGGATAGGTTAAATGATGAATTTTAGTGTTGGATGTATAATTATTGTTGAGTTTATATATAACTATAAAATATACATATAAAATACTCATCTTGAATTATATATATATATAATATAAATATGTAAAATCATGACGTCATTTGATTCTTAAATCTGATTCAATCGGTCTGACTAGTAAACCATTAAAACGATTTGTTCGCTGTCTAATACGGTTCTAAAAACATTTCAGATACGGTTCTAAGAACGGTATGTTAAAAAGAAAAGGCTAATGGATCAGTATCGCCATCATCGATTACATAAATGGGCCGAGCTGTTGAGGCCCAAAAGCAGCTGATGGACGTTAACGATTCTGTCCTCAAACACATTACACATGTCTCCAGCCATCACCTGCTAAAAGACACACATACATTCATAATTCATTCATTTCATTCATTCATCCCCAAATTCACACACACGAACCAAGAGAACAATTCACCAAATTCACCATCATCATCATCATCATCATCATCAATGGGGAAAGATTTGAGTGCCGATCAGGTTTCCGCCATGAAAGAAGCCTTCACACTCTTCGACACCGACGGCGACGGCAAGATCGCCCCATCGGAGCTCGGGATCCTCATGCGTTCTCTCGGCGGAAACCCTACGCAAGCGCAGCTCAAATCCATAATCGCCGAGGAGAAACTCACCTCCCCCTTCGATTTCAACAGGTTCACCGACCTCATGGCCAAACACCTCAAGCCCGAGCCCTTTGATCGCCAGCTCCGTGATGCCTTCAAGGTTATTGATAAGGACGGAACCGGATACGTCGTCGTTGCCGATCTTAAGCATATACTCACCAGTATTGGGGAGAAACTCGAGCCTGCGGAGTTTGATGAGTGGATCCGAGAGATTGATGTTGGATCCGATGGGAAGATCAAGTATGAGGATTTCATTGCGCGAATGGTTGCCAAATGATTTGTAAGTTGCCATTTCTCCGTCGTTTAATCTATACATTATGCGTTTTTTTAAAGAAATTTATCTCGTGATTTGTAGAGTTATAGCGTGTGAACATGATGGTTGAATTGTTGATATACGGCTAAATTGTGTTTTATCTGTCCTTGCCAAAAATAGGTTTTGATTCTGGATATTTATATCACGTGTTCTTCAAATTTGAAGTTTGTTGGATTTCTTTACGTTTTTGAAAACACGGAATTTGCTAATTGCGGTGATTATTGTGTCTTTCTTTATGTAGTTAATGCAATTGCAGTTCTTTGCTGATTAAAATCGAAATTGGTTTGGAAGAGGCAATATTTTTGGTAATTTTTTTTTAGTTTTGGTTATATGTCTTTGTGTGCGCTTTAAGTTAAAGTCAGTCGCAGGGCTTTTAATGTACTGCATGTATTTTAATTTAAATAAACCTTTTATTGGGGAAAAGGGAAAGTCTATATGGGTGGGAATGTTGCAGATGCCCAAGGCTGTGAAATGATAACTTTTAGCTTTGGACTTTAACTTTTGGAAATGGTCATTCTTGATTAGCTAAAAGCATAAAAAATACTAATCTTTTTCTTTTTTTGTGGCTCAATTGTGGTGTTTATTACTTTATATTTGTATTTTG
This sequence comes from Flaveria bidentis, assembly GCA_018326385.1. Taxonomy (NCBI): domain Eukaryota; kingdom Viridiplantae; phylum Streptophyta; class Magnoliopsida; order Asterales; family Asteraceae; genus Flaveria; species Flaveria bidentis. Next base: position 13,347 of record BJCM01061933.1, on the reverse strand, counting down.
AGTGGAAAATGTTTAAATATTATGTTGTTGAAAGGAAACCTAGAAGGGAAAATTATATCTTATATGGTTTAGCTGACTGGTTTAGACATTAAGTAAAAGGAATCACTCTACATTTGGCAAGAAAGGATCAATGTAACACTAAAATGGGAATTTGAATTAGAATTAACGCTAGGAGTATTTTGGGGGTGATCTGTTTTCTAAGGGTTAATGCTCTTTAAAATGGTATGCTTCTATTCTTAAGTTTCCATGCAAAGGGAAAGTTTACATTTTGTGGGGTAATTTTGATTTTGCTAATTAGTTAAAGACAGATGTGAGTTATTTGAAATTGTACTCTAACCTGCTACCTAGGTTATGCTCTCTATGCAATACCTTCTGTTTAGGAAATAGGAATAAATAAGTGTTGCATGATCTGCAATCATTCATTGGCATATAAAAATTGAAATCGTAAATGTACTAGCTGATGTCCTTTTCGTATTTCTGGACATTCATTTGATGTACACATGCAAAGTTGTTACAAAGCATGCTTGTGGCATAATTTACTATGTAGGAGTGAAGGACACTCTTCGCATTTATAAAAACAGAAATAGGAATCTGCAGTTTACATAACTATGGAAACTTGTGGAAGGATCATATTAATCACTAGTCAGTAGTCAGGGGAAGATGTAGAAAAGGATAAAGGTGAGTGGAGAGAAATTCCGCAATTCCATATAGAATCCATCCACAAGTAGGATGTTTGTGTACAGAAAGAGGACTTGGAACGTAACTTATATGGTGGCAGAATTTTGATCAAATCTGTCAGTTCATTTTAATAACCAAATCAGCAAATAGAAGCTGTCAAATGGGATCGTTGGTTCACAAGGTCAAAATGCGTCAAGTTGGGTTGGGATTGTCTCCATCAACTAGAGGTTGCAAATTGTCCATTTCTTTGCATTATATAATAATTAATGTATCAAGTATGATTACAAAAAACATATTAATAACACAGAGGGACCTTTTTCATTAAAGTGATCTAAGAGTTACAACCGGTTTCATATCTAGCTAAGTTTATGAAGTTTACCCATTTGGCTTGTTTGTGATAACACATAGCCCAAATTAGCCTATCTTTGGGTAAAGGGTTCAAAACTGTCATCTCTATTTAACAATTAAAACCAGAGACACCCAACTACATCTTGACTAGTTTTCGTCTCACTTGTGTGACATTTTATACAACAGAAGTTATTATATTGGTTTAAATGCAGTATAAGTTTACTTGATTAGAAGTTGTCTTGATGATTGTTCATTTGTCCTTGCGCCCATATTATTTCCTGGTTGGTACATTATCTGTGGCTTCTGCATGCTCTTCCATTCCTCTATATATCTTCTGGAGGTGGCAAGAAGTCATTTTTAGTGCTTTTGGCTGTCAATATTGTTTGAGCTTTATACTAAAACAATCTAAAGCTGTGAATAAAATTATAGGTGGTTGTAGGTGTTTGAGGGCCTTCAATTCATGTGACCCGTTTCTTTTTATCCAAATACTTTCATTTGGCCCGTCTGAGATTATTAAAACTCTTAAAAGAACCCCTAGATCATCCTATCTATTACTAAATGCGTCAGAATTGCTACTTATACCATGTATCATTTACTATCACTTGTGTTATTCAGGATGCTAATAATCTAATTAGGCTCTTCATGGTTGCCATGCAGGTTGCGGGTGCTAATGAGCTGCCAGACTCAGTCCCACTTTCTCTTCTTGCTCTTCTTTATTTGCAATATTTTGTTGTGGTATTTTTTCACTCCAGATTTGGAGTTTTCTGGTTACTAGTTTTTGATAAACTGTTATTCGGGTATGCTCAAGAAACCCGAAATTTGTGTGCTTTGTTTTTTATTATGTTTGAAAAGGTCGCTTGTGAATAGGTTTAATTCAAATGTTGTGGTGTAAAACATTTGGTTTCTGGCAATTGATTTCTCTTTCAAATGGGCATTGTACCATACTACCATGAAACTTTTTGTGTATGTTATGACCCATAAAACAAGATTATAACTATGACTTGATGACTGCAAATTCAACAAACCAAACTTTGAATACAAACCAGCAAAAATCAAGGCCAACTAGAAGTCCGAGAACTATTTTTGTCTTAACTCTACAGTCTACACAAATTTCTTAACGATGTTTTAGTTTCCTAAACCACTAAACCTTATATGTTTAATATTGAAGAGGATTGTTGCTGAACTCATGCACTTTGTGGCAATGAGGCAATCCTACGTTCATATTTGAGATTACAGCGACATCATCATCTGTGATTGCGTTTTTACTTTTGTAATTGAAGATTTAGCCTATTTAGAATCAGGTTGTTTGTTCTATATCCAAGCATTCGATTTTCGGGTTCTAATAATGGTTCCATTGCCTGTAAACGAAGAGCAAATGATCCGGGAGATGGGTTCTATTTCAAGCTCTATTGCTACTCAATTAGCAGTCATTACAACCTGATTAGATTCTCAGGTAGCCCTGAATATTTATATTACAACGATCATGGAAGCTTGGCTACAAAAGCGAACACATGAAGTCAAAGAATAATAGGATGAACTACAAGGTCCATTGACAGTTCAGGTTAAAGATATCACAGCCACTCAAGTGGAACCAACAGGTCTTCTCGATAAGAAGAGTGCATAACAGAAGGTAAGCAGCAAAGTAGTATTGGAGTACAACCCTATTAAACGCCTTTCATACCGATTGCTTACGATAACTGGGAGAACCAGAGAATGTGTGTTGATGAAGTTAAAAATCAAAAACTTATTGTTGTGATTAAGCTTTAAAGCAAGAACTTAACGTACTTGGCTACGAATGTGTAAAAACATACCAACACTCATGGAATTATTCTTGTGTTAATGCCCAAGAATGAAAGTGCACACAGAGATTTGGAACACGGGGAAATCGTTCATCAACCTCGAATCGAGTGGCTTATTGCTTGGCACAATAATTCTCTTTCTTTCAATTTGAGGACAAGTCGATTTTTCAGGCATGAAGTATTGATATGAACCCACTCTTGGGTCCGGGTCAATCTGGGTCAAATATGACCCAGTTTTTGTTGGATGAGAGAAATTCGACTGGGGGAATTTGAAAAGAGAGAGAACAATTTAAAATTCAGGAGTAGAGGGAGTGGGGTTAATCATTCTCATCAACGCTTTGTTTAAAATTAGCATTTCTACATTTCTTAAGGGTGTGGATGTTTTATTTACCAACTTAAGCTTCTATTTTTGTAATTAGAGATTTAGTCATTTAGTTTATCTTGAATCAGGTTGTTTGTTCTATACTAAACATTTGATTTTCGGGGTCTAATAGAGTTCTATTCAAAATTAATCCTCCACAAAGTATTATAGTATTATAAATAGAGTTATACAACAATATCGGTTAGAACTGCGAACCGACAACCAAACTAGAACCAACCCGGTTGCCAAACCGGTCCCAAACGGATCCAATCCATAGATTTGTGATATGTTCTTAACCCGATCCGGTGAAACCTGAATTGAACCGGTTTCAACCTGGTTTCAAATCCGATTCAAGTTTTAACTACTTTTAAACCAACCCAAGTTGATTCCCAAATTGATCTCAAAGTGTTATGTACAACTCTAGTAATAATAAATAGAGTTAATCTCGGTTTTCGTTTATGAGTTTTGCAAATTGTCTCCACTTGAGTATCAATGTTTATTTTGTCTTCATTATTGGCCTGAGTTTTACAAATCGTTTATATTTTTGTCCTTTTGATTAACGGTGTTAACAACTTCCGTTAACTAAGTGTTAAATTAATGTTAATTGACCAAAATACCCCTCATAAAAAATAAAAAACTAAATATTAAATTATAAAATTGGTTATTGTTTTATTTTATAAATAAATTAAACACCCCATACCCACCCCAACCTCCATCAACATCTCTACCCACTTCACACACTTGAAACCACCTAAATCAGCCACCGCCGCCTGAAGCCACCTCAACCAGCCACCGCCGCCTGAAATCACCCAAAAATCACCTCCATCATCGCACTTCGTTCGATCTGACACCCGTTTTTACTTCTATCTCTTTGTGTGGATTTGTGTAGGTGTTTACTTTTTGTCATGATGGAATGGATGAGGGTGGGGGCCGGAGGTGGTCACAGATCTGAAGAGGAGATGCGATGGTGGTGTAACGGTTAGTTGTTGTCGGAGACAACAGTTTAGTGGCGGTGGAGGTGGTTGTCAGAAGGTGGGGGCAAAAGGTGGTTGTTAATTTAAAAAGGAGACACGATGGTGGTCTGGTGGTCTGTTGTAGTCGGAGACAACAGGGCAGTGGTGGTGAGGTACATTGGGGCAATGGCGTGGTGAGCAAGGATCGTCAGGGACATTGGGGCAATGGCAATAAAGGTGGCTGTCGGAAGGTAGGGGCTAGATGTGGTGTTTTCCGGTGGTAGGAAAGAAAGAAAAGAGAGAAAAAGAGAAAGGGGACGTAGAGAGAGATAGTGAGAGAGAGATAAAGAAAAAAGTGAAAGAAATTGAAAAATAAGAGTGTAATGAGATTTTTTTATAAATATTCCCTGGGGATATTTTGATCTTTTCAAAAAATTTTAAATATTAACACAGTTAGTCAAAAGAACAAAACTAGAAACGATTTGTAAAACTCATGCAAATAATAAAAACAAAATAAATGTTGTTACTAAAATGGAGATGATTTGCAAAACTCAGGATGAAAATCGAGATTAACTCTAATAAATAAATACAAATAAATAAATACAGGTTTGTTTTTAACAGCAATCGGTGGATCTGAATTAATCACTAATTAATTAACATTTGAAATTGTCCGCCGAGAATCATCGCACAGTTGAAGAACAAAAATAAACCAGCAGCAGCAAACCTAGGGTTTTAAAGTTTAAACACAGTGGAAATCATCATCAATAATGGCATCAGGCCTAAGGTTTTTCACACAGAGATCGAACGATTCAACTTCCGGTGAACCTATTCTCGACGCCGACAACGGCGAGGAGCTTATGCACGTTCAACCCGCCGTCGCGATTGTTCTCGGCGACCGCCCCCCTGAGTCTCCGGGCACACTCTACATCTCCACCAAGTAAAACCCTAACTCATCTAACAATTCTTCTGCATTTGATTACGTATGTGAGTTTACAGTGATTCCTGATGATACATATAATATGTGGGTGTGATTATGTAGACAAGTGATATGGTTGAGTGATACTGAGAGGACGAAAGGATATGCAGTTGATTTCTTTTCGGTGTCTCTTCACGCGGTGTCTAGAGACCCTGAGGCGTTTCCATCTCCCTGTATATATACGCAGGTATGTAACTGCCTCTGTTATACCATTACTGTTTGTAAAGTCTGCTGGATATTGTTGTGTTTTTCAAGTTGCAATGTTTAGGAGTGTTTAGACAAATTAAAGTGTAAGTGTTTGGAGCGATTGAGTATGCGTTGCTGTTATAGCTCTGTACGTATTAGTTTTTGTGTAATTTGTTGTTGTTTTAGATTGATACAAGAGATGAAGATGATGATGAATCAGAAAGCTCTGATTCTGAAGCTGATGAGACGTTGGATTTATCGAAGATTACTGAGATGAGGCTAGTGCCTTCAGACCCTAATCAATGTATAATTTTTTTACTTGAATACGATGCATGGCTGCGATATGTTTATTACGTGTTATAAATTTAATCCTAAGTGATGGGCTTACTTGGTTGACAGTGGATGCTCTTTTTGAGGTGTTTAATGAGTGTGCAGAGCTAAATCCTGAACCTGTTGAAGGTGCTTGCTGTACTGTCCCTTTGATGTAGTTTTCTAAGACTTTTTTAATTTCTTGTCGTTTGTTTAGTTGTTATAAGTTCTTTTTCAGAGGAAGAAGAGGAGCACAATTGGGTTTTCAGTGCTGATCAGTTGGGACCTGAATTGGGTTTAGGTATGAACACACATATGGCTATTTGATTATTACGTTATCCAGTGTTAAATAACTTCTTATGCAAATTACTGGCATGTTTTTTAGATGAAGTAGATACGGAATTGGATTCATCACAAAGCAATTTCAGCGCAATTGGTCATCCAAATGGAAATAATGACCTCGCTCACAATGTACTTGAGGTATGCTTTTAAGGTGTTTGGTAACCATGTGTTAATTAACCATTATACTTAATTGATTACTAACTGTTTTAGCTTTTTTTGCTTGTTGATACTGGTTACAATGATGTTTTTAAAAGTATAACAGCCAATTTCACACATTCAAGCCAATTACATTGATAAAAAATGTAACTCAATAATAAGAATCATGGAATGTATTTCGAATTTCCGATTGCCTTCAATTAGAGGTGGGCAGGCAGCAAGATGGGCCGTTCAAATAATGGGCCAAAGCAGGTCCGGGCTGATTTTGGTCATTGGGTTATATTATCTTTATATGGGTTGAAACAGGACGGACATGGTTGGGTTAACCCTGGAGAAGCTTTTTGGTCAATTTTCATTTTCATTACTGAAACTAATGTTTCTATTAATTACAAAATTATCATATTAACTATCCGAATGAATAACTTCAATCGGCTTTCAACCTGTTTGACCCGTTACCCTTTTAGCTAAATCTCTTGATTTGGGTGATCTGATACGAAGTCATAAAACACAACCCGAATCAACACATCCGTATAAAATGCCACCTCTGCCTTCATTCTACCAGTATTAAATTGGTAATCCTAACATTGTTTTATCTCATTTTTTTATCTTGTTGGCTGACAATTTACATTATGTTGTTTTAAACGCATGGCAGCTTCAATTAAACGACCAAAGGTTTGAGGATGCTGAGGAAATGGAAAGCAACAACAGCAGTGGTGACCATCAATGAATATGTTTGCTTCTACATTACATACCAAAAATTAATTTTTACATGAGCTTTACAGTTATCTGTTAAGGTCAACTTTCAAGTCTGGCACATGCTGATTAAGTCTGTAGTTTGTAAGCATGTTGCTCTTGCATCTAGTTTTTGACTCTTTTCAGCAGATCTTTTTGTTGACTAATCACAATCTAAATTTTAATGTAGTTTACAACAAGATACTTGCAATTTGTGTTCTTGGGTCCAGGTTTTGTGAAGTATGCCCAAGACTGAAAAATGCTGGATATCCAGACCAGTTAAGTCTTGGTCAGTATGGTAGGGTTCATTGGTTGGACCGGTAATAGGCGCTTTTGTTTTTTTTTTTCAGTTCATTTTTCATGTATAAATTAATTTGCCGTTAAAAAAATGTATAAATTAATTTATCTTTTGTAGATCCTTAATTGCAAGACTATTCTTAGCAAGTTAGTATAACCTGCCGATCAATCACTTAATAATTCACATGATGAAACTAATGAGTTCAACTGCAAACTTCTGATAACATCCAGCGGGAATTTGTGGAATTTTTAGGAGGAATTGAAATTTATTACAAGGAATAAAACTCAATTTGAATAAAAAATGTGGAATTTAGTAAAACACATGCATTTAGATGTTAAACGGTCATAGAGAAATTTAAGTCTAACCATAATAGACACGACTTGAAGTTAGTGGTTGCCAAATCGGGTCAGGTTGGATTTGAAACCGGTTGCCCAATCGGGTCGGGTTGTATATGAAACCGATTTTGGTTTTCAAGAAGGTTTAATCTCTATATAATATTTGGATGATGTAAGATAACTGTCTAAAAGAACATGCTTATATATAGTAGGGTTTTGGATTCTAACCTACCATTTTTCTCACTCTTTATTCCCCCTCATACTCAAACTTTATAACACATCAACCAAAAGAAAAGTAATAAACTATCCTTGGCAAACTGCCTTGGCTGCTTCAACCACAGCTTCAACCACAGCTTCAACCGTAAGTCCAAACTCCTTATATATCTTGCCTGCTGGTGCACTCGCCCCAAACCTATCGATCCCGATCGCCTTCCCCTTTCTTCCCACAATTTTCTCCCACCCGAACGTGGACCCCGCCTCGACACTAACCCTCGCTGTTACACCACTCGGCAACACACTTTGTTTATATTCGTCACTTTGTTCATCAAAAAGCTCCCATGACACAAACGACACCACCCGCACTTCCTTCCCATCTTTCCTCAGCACATCGCCTGCCTTCACTGCTATTTCGAGTTCCGACCCTGTTCCTATCTGAATTACATCTGGCTTGTTGTCTGATAAATTGTCTGTCAAAATATATCCTCCTTTCTTGACCTTTTCGATTACTGTTCCTTTTAGGTTCGGTAACTTTTGTCTGGAGAGTGCCAAAACCGAAGGGCGTTTTGTGTTGAGAATAATAACTCTATAAGCACCAGCAGTTTCATTCCTGTCAGCAGGTCAGAGCATGAGGATGTTGGGCATGGCTCGGAAACTTGCTATATCTTCTACGGGTTGATGGGTGGGCCCGTCTTCACCTAGACAGATCGAATCATTGGTCATCACGTAGATCACTCTAGATTGAGATAGTGCAGCAAGTCTCATAGCTGGTCTCATGTAATCTGTGGAAACAAAGAAAGTTGCACAATAGGGAATGAGTCCTTTTGTGTGATGCGCAATCCCGCTACAAATGGCTCCCATACCGTGCTCCCGGACACCAAACTGGATGTTACGTTCTTCGGGGGTCTCTTTTTGAAGATCTCCAAACATTTTTAAGAGAGTCATGTTGGAGGATGCAAGATCTGCACTGCCTCCAAGTAGCCCGGGGAGAACTTTTGCTAACGCATTCAAGCATTGCTGTGAGAGATTTCATGTGGCATCTCCTTGGGTTTGTGGAGTGTAAGTCTGTAAAACCAGAAAGTTAAGAAGTCACAATATAATACCAAAAGCATTCAAGAAAAGGAAGAAGTTCTAATTTGCAGGGTATACAAGAATGGACAACCGACAAATTTTAGTTTTACAAAGATGGTATCGACGTGAAAGCGAAATGACGGGTTAGTCAAGCTCGATATGGGACAGAGGTGAAAATGACGATCCATTTACTTATGAATGGGTCAATTCTGCTTGTGTTTCATGTTAAAATGGGTAATATTTAAAAAAAAGAGCCAAATAGGGGAATGGGTGAAATGGGTCGAATGGTCACAAGTCTAGTTCTAAAGACTTAGCTCATTACTCCAATAATATTGTTTTCATGACCATAATTGACGTATTAGTTTATGAACATGTTAAGAATGCCACATCTAGCAAAAACTAACTGGTAGAGCTTTATCCCAACCAACGGGCAATTCCCCGCTGATAAGATCTTTCAATTCTGCGGCATCCTCCTTGTACTTCTTCTCATATGCTGCAAACTTTGCATTCCACTCGGTTTCAAGAGCTCTTCCTTCAGAAATGTGACGACTCCAATGCCTACACACAAATTAATCCAGTAAGACCTTTATTTGTTTACCTCATTTTCTACATTCTAAAGGTCACTTCTTTTTCGATATTGATAATAAGTTCAATCTTGACATCATACATATCAGATCCATATGATGAACACTAACAGGACGTACTTTTTAACATCATCAGGAACATGAAACGGCTCGTGAGCCCATCCAAGTATTTTTCTAGTGGCCTTGACTTCGTTAGCTCCCAATGCACTACCATGAGCACTATATGAGTTAGCCTTGTTTGGTGATCCGTAACCAATTGTGGTTGTAACATATACAGATAAAACATGACCTAACAATAATATGGTGTTTTAGAGGCTGCAAAAGGGCTTAAATCGGGTAATAAGTTAAAAGGGGAAATTTATATAAAATACTACCATTAAAGTTGCTAATTACCAGCCAATCTTACATTCATCTAACATTAAAGAGTTAATTATTTTTTAATCAAATTTACTTAAATATATTATCATTTAACAAACTATAAAAGTTCAAAACATCTTTTTATTACCTTTAAGATTAACCGAATATTGACCAAAGAAAATCACACTTCTTAGACAATAATGAAATTTATCTATATAATTCTAATAAACACCTTTATATTATCATCTGCTAACATCATATACATATAATTAATTTGAAGAGTATACTAGTACTGTAAAAGTTATATATTGTATGTACATTCCTATGGAAACACATCCATGTAATAAACAGGAGCTAACATAATTTATAAATAAAACACAACTCAGTTAGACTCAATAATTAGTAAATGGCTTGAAATTGCAGCCTCTACTATGCTTAACAGTACGTGTGTTAAATAAAGATATACCTTGATCAAACTCGGTCTATCTTTAACAGACCTTGCTTCCTCAATCGCCTCACGGATTTCATCATATCCGGAGTTCCCATTCTTTACCCAAATTACATGCCACCCTAATCCTTCGAACCTTGCGTCAACATTCTCAGTGAAAGCAATATCTGTGTCTCCGTCAATGGATATATGGTTGTCATCATAAAAGGCTATAAGCTTCCCGAGCCCCCAATGTGCAGCAAGAGAACAAGCTTCATTTGAGACTCCTTCCATTTGGCAACCATCACCGAGTATAACGTACCTAGGTGAATATTAAGTCAGTCAGATTTGACAAAATAGGCAAGTCGAGAAAGGTGACATGTCAATACTAGTATTTTTATTGTAAATCCGTGTTTTAAAACTTTATAATAAACGATTTATGAGGTTTCATACTATAAAAATACATTTCGGGACACCATTGAAATGTCTTCCTTTTCTAGTTTTTGCTAATTATTCTCAATATACCCATTTGACCCGTTAGAGATAAAACATAACCTGAATTAACCTATCCATAAGTAAACTGAACAAAATCGCCACATCTAAGATACCTACAACAACCGAAATAAAAAAAACACAAGCTTGAGAATAAAATGTTATGTTGCGTTACGTGTAATGATCAACAATCTCATGGCCTGGTTTGTTGTATCGGCTAGCTAGATGCTTCTCTGCAAGCGCTAAACCGACAGCATTAGCAATACCTTGCCCAAGCGGTCCTACAAGAATACAGATAAAAACTGATTTATAACTTAAAATGTTTATCTATGCTAGTGGTTAAAACTTCTTCATTATAACATATCATTAGAGGTGGCAATTTCAAATTTCAACCCATTTACTTAAAACGGGTCAAACAAATCAAAAGATGCATAAAGCAAACTTTTTATCTATACAACAGTTTATGCAACCATATATAACCCATTAATTATTACAAACAATTTTGTAAAATGAACAAAATGTTGGGTATACCTGTTGTGACTTCAATCCCAGGTGTCACAAAGTTTTCAGGGTGTCCAGGTGTTTTGCTTCCCCATTGCCTGAAGCTTTTCAAATCTTCTTCCTACATTCAATTTCAACAAAACAACTATTTACTATAACATCAACCCGTTTAACCCGTTTCCATCCCGATTACAACCCGACACGATCGTCCCCCTAATCGAAATCATACAGTTCTCTTCTTAGACCATGTGTAATGAGGCGTTAAGTCCATACATATCGCCACATAACGCCCCGATCATCATTACGGTGGGACGTTATGTTTAAATCAGTATTATTATTATAACGCCACAAATCAACCATGTGCCTTATAGGTGCATCAACCATTTTTATGTTTTTTTCTAAAAAAAGAGAATGGTGACTTACGTTGATGTAATAAAAAAAATATTTAATGGGCATTAACCATTACTCAAGTCTTAACAAAACCGAAACCAATATCGAATCGAACGCTACGAATCAGTTATCAAAAGCTACTACTACCTTAACACTATCGTAGCCAGCTAAGTGAAGCAGTGCATAGTGCAGCATGCACCCATGACCAGCGGACAACACAAACCGATCACGATTGAACCAGTTAGGGTTCCTAGGGTTATACTTCATCACCTCATCAAACAATACATGACCCATCGGAGCACAACCCATGGGCAACCCGGGGTGACCCGAATTCGCCTTCTCAACCACATCAACCGCCAGAAACCGGATCGTGTTCACCGATAACTCCAACAACGACGAGTCGGTTCCGGTGTTGTGGGTTGTTTGTGCTGACGGTTTCACGGCGGCGCGTGATGATCGCGTGCTCCTACGTAGGGAAATGAAGTTGAAGGTGTAGTTGAGGGTGAGGGTGAGGGTGCGGTGGTCGGAGGGTGGTGGTTTGGTGGTGATGGTGGTGGTGGTGGAGATGAAGGGTTGAATGGGTGGAGATGAGGTTGCCATTGGTGGTTGTGGAGAGAGGGTGATCGGAGCCCTTGAGGAAGTAGAGTTTTTGCGACGGTGGTGGTGACGGTGTTCAATATGTTGGTTTCGTGTATTACAGCAGCCTCGAGGTGTCTCCACGTGTGTTTCTCATGCCGCCGAAAATAGCATATTGGGTGATACTATGTATGCTGTAAACGAGTCGAACCGAGCCAAACCAAGATAGGTTCGGGCTCGAGCTCATTGGCCTAACGAGCCAGCTCGGCTTGGATTGAAAATATAACCGAGCTGAAAATACGAGCTCGAGTTCGGCTCGTGAAAAGCTCGAGCCAGCTTGATTAAAAAAAAAATGTTTTTCCCAGATTTTAATAAAAGCGAAAACAAAAAAAACTAATATTAAAGTTAATAAAACAACGTTATCGTTAACAATAAAAAACATGCAACCAAGTTCATAACCAAACAACTAAGTTCATAACTAAACCAACCAAGTTTATAACTAAACAACCAACTTCATAACTAATTGTTTTTGACCAATACATAAAACCAAAAAATAAACATTCTGGATCTTTGTTTCAAACTTCTTTTCTTCATAAAAACATTCTTGATCATCATTCGCGATGTTCTTACAAACTTCAAGTGCTACACATAAAAATATACAAATTATATTAGCAAGTGCTACACATAAAAACTTCAAGTGCTACAAAATATACAAATTATACAAATTACCTTTCAAACTCGTTAAATGCCTCGTCATTGGTTTGTACTTGACTTTCTAAGTTTTCTTCTTCCTTTGCTGATTGCTACACATAAAATTATACAAATTATAGCAGCAATAAAAATATTAAATAAAAAATATAAAGTCCAAAGATGAACAATAAATAAGAATATAAACTTATTTCTAAAGTTTGAATGGTTGCTTTTGATGTTGATTTAATCCAATCACCTCCACCAACAAGAAGCTCCACCATATCTTTGGTTAGAGAGCTCGATAGTCATCTAAAATACGTCATCCGGCACTAAATGCCGATTCTGATGCAACCATGGTGATAGGAATGCAAAAAATATTACGAGCCATTTTGCTTAAAACCGGGAACTTGCTAGAACTTTGACTCCACCATTTTAACACATCAAAGTTTTGGTTCTCCAAAACTAAATAATTAGGCTCCTCTAAGTACACTTCAAGTTCACTTTTTGTGAAGTTTCAACCGGTCTAGACTTGAGAAAAGCATAAAAGTCATCTTCTTCTCTAACACGGAT
>BJCM01061932.1:0-27101 GCA_018326385.1 Flaveria bidentis | reverse complement strand
TATATATATATATATTAAGAAAGTGAAGTAAAAAAGGATTAACTTTAAATGCTTAATAAATATAGCATTTATTTGAGAGAATATATGCCTTAATTAGAAGATATGAGATGGTTGTTAAGAAGGATAAATTTGCAAGTAAAAAATAATAATAATATGTGTGTACATATTCTGATCCCTGAGACTGTAAATATACTTTTTGACTTGACCAAAAAACAGGGGTGGGGTGGGGTTAATAATAATATGAGAATTGACTGGCATGGGTTGGGTTTGGTTTGGTTTGGTTTGTGTTGGGTTCTCAGTGAGTCACAACACAATCACATGTGTAAGGAAGGGAGGGTTGGGCATAAAGCATTCTGACCCCACCACTCTTCGCCCCTTAGGACTTAGGAGATGGGAGTTGGGAGTTGGGACTAATGCTGCAAACCACAACATACATACAACAATGCCAACCAGCTCATCTCATACACCCACACCCACACCCACACACACATTGCTTTCTCCATCATCTCCTTCCAATTGAATTAGGGTTTCTTTCTTCTTCAAGATTCTTGATTTGCTAACAGCACCAAGAAGCCCCACCACCACTTCTCTCAACCTCAACCAGCGCAATCTCTTTCTGGATTCTCTTTATACCCCTTCTTTCTTTCTTTCTTTCTTTCTTTCTTTCTTTCTTTCTTTCTTTTGCAATTGTTTGGCAATTGCAATTTGCATGCTCCACAGTTGGTAAACTCCTCTTTTTCATTTTCAATCTCAATTTCATCTACTATATTAAATCACATTTGTTTTTTTTTACTATACATACTAATTTTATTCGATAATTTGTCTCTTTCTCTTCTGGGTATAGGTATAGACTCAACAACACTATCATACGCATCACAAACTTACGAGAGACGCAGGATCTGGTTGCTGCTGCTTTGAACAAATTTCCACTCTTTGGTATGTAATCTTGATTTTTCTCTTTCTACTTTCTTTTTATTTTTCTGGGGTTTCTAGTTTGAACTGCTTTCTTATACCTATCTTTATATCCTATGCGTGTAGAATTCAATTTTAGTTGCTTCAAATTTTGATTTGATTTGATTTGATTTGCTACAATCCCAATTCAAGATATGTAACCGTCTTCCAATCAATCTGTTGTTGAGTTAATAAACTCATGTCCTTGGTTTAAGGAATTCGAGTTTTGATGATCTAGTAATGACTTTCAGTTATCACTTTGGGAATGGAACGTGTAAGGGGTTGATTACTTGTATTTGCAGCATATTGATATTTTGGAATATAGATTAGAGATGCTGTTACTTGCTTTCCTTTTAAAGATTGTGACGTATTTGCACCGCTCTTAGAGATTTGGTATGCACGTATATCCTTACTATAAGCTCATTATAACTTGGTGTTGAGGATTTACATGTAATTATATGCTTCTTCTTGGATATTCTATTGAATATTAATTTAGGACTGATATGTTATGTTTTGTGTGACTTTCTTCTGATTGAATTAAGACAAGCAATTCATGGCTTTTATTTATTGTTTTCCTTCAATTATAATCCTGCTTGTTAACTCACTTTTTCTTATGCTTCATACTCTAATGAATGTAGGACTTGATAACTAGTTGGGATGCTTGTTGCTTATTATTATTTTTGCATTTTGTTTTATTTGCAATTTTTTGTGCTGATACTTATGCCCATGATCTGATTGTCAGCTTACTCTATACAATTCAAGACAATTTGAGGACTGGTCTATTACATTTGAACATATGTAATTATCTTTCCATCTTGGAATATCTCATCTTATATCCTAGTCAGAGATGATGGATACTGCACTTGTGCATAAGATTGTTGGCAAAGATGAATATCCAGAACAGGGCCCAAACGGCGATTTTGAATTATCAAAAGAAGATTGCCTATCTACGGTATTGGCAGGGGGGCCTTCAAGCTGTAAAAAGTTACATATTAGTGATTTTCGCACACAGAAGTTGTTTCTTCAACAAATGTCCGTCTTAAAGAAGATGATGCCAAAGCAAATCATGACTCATGAAGAAAAATACCTACGTCATTGCCTTGAATTAATTCATATGAGCACCATGAGAGAAAATTCATGTTCATTCTCATCAAGCGTAAACATTTTTCCTGATAGATTTAGTTCAAGAGTAGTTGGTGGTGACGATCTTTTATTATATTCACCTGGAGCTGAAAATGTAGTCATAAGCTCTTCTGCAAATCCGATTGTTGGTTCGATTACAGGAAGTACAAGCATGCTAAATCTTATGAACAGTCCGTTACTACGCCGATTAGGTGCCTTTGACAACAATAATAGCGGTTGTGAAAACCAGAGTGTGTCGGAGATTAGCGAATCTTTATGTGTTGATTCATCGCATGACATACCAAAGAAAAGGATAGTACCCGGTGATCAAATTTTTCGATGTGATCCCATGCATAAACGGCTTGTTTCATTCTCAAGCACAAACTCCACATCATCCTCCTCATCGTCATCATCATCATCATCCTCATCATCTTCAAATACCTACAGTCATGGAATGCTCCATTGTTCATGGAACAATGGATTACCTCGTTATGTTTTTTCTGTAGAGGATCAGAGAGAAGTTTATACGACAAATCTTTTGAAAACCGATTCTGATTATGTATACATGTTCTATTCTAGATCTGGGAAAAGGGAAAGTGAAATTAATGTTGACGAGTCAAATCTTGTGGGTAAAATGAGAGTCTCTACGTCTTTCACACTCTGTCCACTTGGAACAGAAATTATGGAGACTCAATTTATTTTATGTGCTACTGATCATCACATTGAAGGAGGTATGCATACTTCAAATCAGACGGTTAAAAAGAGCACAGGTCTGTCTAAGAAAGTGGCAAGTATTTTAAGGGGAAACCACTCTTATAGGCAGAGGACTTCCTCTAAATTTGATGGGTCGGTTGCACATCCAGACAACTTGTTACAGTCGAATGAAGAAGGAAATATGTTGGCTGCAAATCTTGAGTTAGCTGCTATTGTTGTGAAAGATCATATTCCCTGTAAAAAGGTGGAAGTTGGAGGGTGGGGATTGAAGTTTCTCAAAGAAGGGGGACATACACAAAAAACTGCAACTCCTGAAGTATTGTGTGAAGCTTGTAGACACAATAGCAATCATCATTCTATTAGTATGGATGTTGTCATCCCAGCAGGTTTTCATGGTGGGCCCAGAACAAAAAATGGAGGCCCGTCTGGCCTTGTTGATAGGTGGAGGAGTGGCGGCAGTTGTGATTGTGGTGGCTGGGATATTGGTTGTCCACTAACGGTACTTAATTCTGGGCAAAATAACAAAGATGTGTTGTACCAAGATGGTGTTTTTGGGAAAAGTAATTCATTTGAACTATTTACACAGGTATCCTATGCTCCTTTAATCTCATATCTGTCCTTTCAGGCATAAAAGATTTAAATTTGATTGTTTGTTTGGTTCAGGGATGTAAACAAAGTGTGGCAGCGGTTATAGAAGTGAGAAATGTCCATGATGGTCTGTACTATATCCATTACCAATCAACACTGTCTGGTTTGCAGTCTCTTTCGATTGCTGTGGCGATAATTCATAGTCACAGTCCCACCTTGAAACTTAATTTGTATAGAATGAAACCAAACTAGTTTCTTCTTCTCTTATTTATTTATGATTAGCAGAACTACAGAAAAACTGGAATCACACATGTGTGTCTTGTGAAGCGATCAAAGAGACAGTTGTTTGAGTTATATATACATGTCTTAGATTGATTTGAGATTGATTATTCTGTTGGAAAGCAGATCTGTAAATTTGAGATCTCTTGTTTGTAGTATCAAAAATTTAAATTTTCTGTGTAAACATATACTGGTTATGTTTTTTTCACCTTGAATTCGAATATGGTTTAAGTATAAAAGGGTTTGATCAGGTATATATGATGGATTCTTTCTCAATTTTAAACACAGGACCTATTAACCTTTATTGTCATGCTAGCTAAGCGAAGGATGTAAAATTTACTACTTTGTTTTACATAGCACTCTATAAATCTAAAAACCACAGTAATGGTTAAATATGTTTATGTTGTGTTCTGATAAATACCTGTAAAATTATGAGTTACTATGCAAGATTTAAATTGTTGTTATGAGTTTGCAGCATGCATTTGATTTAAGTTTCAGTAATATGTATGTGTTTAATAGATTATGTAAAAATTGTGTAAAAATTGTACAGATAAAAAGACTTGTTTAGGCTCTGGAGTCGGCTTGTGATTGACATGTGAAGGTCGGGCTTGATTTTTAAACGAGTCATATTCTGAGCTATGGGGTTAAGTTTGACTCGATTCAAGCTTTTATGCGCTTATCCCGAGTAGCTAAAGTTGGCTTGACTCGTTTATATCGTTATTAGTAGCCCTATATCTTGAAAACGGTCAAACCTAAACTGATCCATTATAAAAATGGTTCCACACGAGCTGATTTAAAGGAAAAAAAAACTAGTTTGAGTATATATAATCCAACCGGAATCGGGTTGGACTCAAAATCCAATTTGTGTACCGAATCATGTCTCCCTCTTAACTGTCAAGATAAGAAATGGGCTAGGCTTACAGGGGCACATAGAACCCATAATTTTCAGCAGCCCAATTCTTGTAATTGTGAACCGATTAAACCGTAGCAAGCATGCTATTGTATGACAAGTTGGTGTACATGGCCTACGGTTCCTCCTGTTCGAAAGATATGGAATAATGTGGAAGTGAGGTCAGTGGTTCAATTTGAATGCCATAATAACTTAAACCTTTGATTTCTTGTGTTCTGTTTTTGAATTGAGGAGCGAAGAATGTCAACTGTGCGGATGACACAGGACCCAAGCCACCGTCTAGTCTATATAAACATAATATCCGTCAACTGTCAATTACAGCCTGTGTCCATGACATGCTACTGTCAAGAAAGGCAAGCCATGGCACCCAAATAGGATGGCTACTTCCAAGCTTATCTAATACTCACAACTCATACTTATACCTCAACTTGATGCAATGCAAGCTTCTGTACCTCTTAACTTGAATACCACGGTTGCATGTTTAGTTCATTTAACCAAATGCCAAATGCTACATCATTTTTCTTCAATTTTTTTTATTGAAGTTATGATTTTCTTCTACTTTTGTAACATCATTGCCTTCCTTTCGGAAAAAAAAAACATGAAGATTGAACTGTTTTTTGTGCACTAACATAATATATTGACATTCTTGGTCGGCATTGTTGTTGGTTTGGATGAATTACCAGGTCTAACTGTTACATGTATTCATGTTCATTCTGCTCACTGTTGGATAGTATACGCTTGAATAAACCACATTAGGAATTTTATTGTTTTTTTCAACATTTAGCAATGTACTAGTAGTTGTTTAATACTCTTGATCTGGTGGGCTTGTTCAAGTCTTTTAGCCAAACTTTACTTAGGTATTTTTATTATATCATGAGTTCTGAAAAATAAGGTAGGTTCATCACCATGGTAGATGGTTGTGCTTATGCTTTTTAAGCTCACGTCTACCCCTTGAATCAGTTTTGTTTATTTCATTTCGGTTGAGCATATAAGCTGTAGGTGCTAAGGGCATGCATATCTTTATTTTTTTTTGCCTGGAAAGTACATCTATGGTTATCGTGAACTATAGCCAGACTAATCAAGTATCTTTCATCTTCATTGTTTCATACTGTTACATGTCTGGGAAATAATTAAGCTTATCGTTACGGATGCCCTTCTGCTTCTCAAGCTCACATCTGCTCCATTTAGGCTTCACATAAAGTCATAAACCAAGTCTACTGCAATGTATGTTCTGTCAACAAGAAGTTTACTGCAACTATGGAATCATCGTTATTGCATCTTATGTCACCATGATCCTGTTATGTGCTCTACTTCCCTTAGCACCAAAAGGGGAAGGGTGTGTACCATGCCTGTTAAAGGGCCAGGTCAGCTTTAATGCCTTGGGCGTTATTGTATAGCACATGGCCTTATTGTTTAATATTGTCCTTTGTTTAGAAGCTATAGTGAGTTTTTGTTGCTGATGTCTTTTTGCTTCATAAATCACAAGAAGGATCCGAGGCCATCAGATCAAAATGGTGTTCAGTGGTCTCTAGGATTCTGTCTGAATTCATTAGTACTTTTTCATTATCTATCAAGCTTTGCTGCGATGATGTATTTTCTTATTAGGGTCTTCTTCCTTTGTGATATTTGGTCGTTATATTTCAGTTCTGTTGCTTGTGTGTTTTTATCTTCATGAATAGTCAAGTTTTTTTCAAGGTTTGTTGGTTGATACTGTTATCACTTCTTGTAAAACAACTTGTGATCAATTGTTACAGACTTACAGTTGTAATTTATAATTGATGATCCTAATTCCTAATAAGTTAATTTTTTGTCGTTTAATAAATTAGTTTGGTGTTATTGTCAACTCAAAAGGAGAAATGAAAGGTATATGATAGCACATTTTGTTTTTTGTATTTCGTGTAAAATACTTGATCTTATCATTAATATTTACAATATGTATTTGGTGATTTAGGGTCTGCCATCACTGGACCAATTGGGAAGGAATGTGCTGATCTGTGGCCAAGAATTGCTAGTGCAGCAAATTCTATTGTTTATGTTGTTTTTCCTAGTATACTTTGTAAACATTAGCTTCCCAAGTTTCTTTTCCACCATTGTATTGAACTTTGGATCTGTTATTATTTGAGAAAATTTGGTTACTGATGTGACATTCAGATATTCCCTTATATAAAACATGGTGAAAAAGTTCATTTGGTGTGTTGAATGCTCTGCTTGGCTGGTTTTGACAAAAATTCTGGATTGAAATGTTGGCTATGGTTTCGAGAATCGTAACAAAAAATCGGCTGGGGTAGGTTGGCAGTTTAGCTGGACCAGCTGATTTTAGCATGTTGGTTAGACGATTGGGGTTTTGTGATGAAAACCAATTTTTTATATTTCTACACTTAGTTTGTATTAACAAAAATAAATATGATATAGCTTTTAATGTACGATTGTGTGTTTCAAAATAAGAAGTAAAGGTTAGACCGCTGGTTCGGTTTAGATGGCTGGACTGTTAAAATTGAATTATAACTCGAAGCATGAATGATGAGTCTCAACCCGACCAACTTGCTTGGGTATCGGTAATCCTGTCTGTTTTTAACAGTATGAACACCTTTACTTCTTTTGGGTATCTAATCTTTTGTGTGTTAGATATCTGTTGATTATTATATCTTCTTTTGCGTCATTGTATTATTTCTTTACATGCATAATCCAACCAATCTGTATTGCATTTATATGCAGGTCTTACTTTTGAGGATTATAATATGTTTAAAGAAAGACATTTCTTGCATTTATATGCCAATTTGAGGAATAATGAACTTGGTGAGCTGGGAAACAATCTTAGTTAAATGCATAATGGAGTGCACATTGTTTGAAAATGGATTAAGTTTGAAATGATCATCTATCAATGCTAGACTGTTGGTCGTTGACAATATTACAATAATATGTCCAGCTTGTCAAATTAAAAAAAAAAGGAATTCTTTTATACCCATTTCTTCTGCATCATGTATCCCCATCACCATTATATATGCTGTAGGGTACAATATTCGTATTATATGGTGTTTAGAACAAGACAAGTGATCAATTACCAAATAATCACCACCCATGTGACCCACATTTTTTAATTAAAAAGTAGTAATCTCTGCCTATTTAAACCAAGTTCAGTCCATTTAGATCTCCATCACTGAAACAAAAATGGCGAGATGTGATCATCTTTTTTTGGCCACAGTGTTCCTTGGTAGTGTGTTAGCAATAACAGCTGCAGATTGGAACATTTTGAACCAGAGAACCAGAACCAAGTCTGGTCTCCAGATCACCTTGAAAAACTACTGTGAGAGCTGGAGAATCAATGTTGAGTTGAACAACATTCGCGATTTCTCTGTAGTTCCATCTGAATGTACAAGCTACATCGGAAAGTACATGAGTGGGACCCAGTTCAAGGTTGATTCAGAAGCCACCATAGATGAATGCACATTGTACCTCAACACTCTTTGTGATCTAAAGAAAGATGGCAAAGATGCTTGGATCTTTGACATTGATGACACCCTGCTATCAACCGTGGCTTACTACAAGAAACACAGTTACGGGTAAGTACATTAATCTCATCCTCATTACCATCATCTTTATCATTTGGAAATGCAGTAATCATGAAGTTTTCATTGTTTGATTAGAGGTGAGACGTTGAACTTGACCGATCTTGAAGAATGGATGAGCAAGGGCAAGGCGACAGCAATGGACTATAGTTTAAGCTTGTACAATGACATTAAGAAAAGAGGAATACAAATCATTTTGGTTTCTTCTAGAAGAGAGCATCTTAGATCTGCAACTGTTGACAATCTTCTTGATGTTGGTTTCTATGGTTGGAAGAGTCTTTATCTGAGGTATGCAAAACAACCACATATTTTTTACATATACACACATACCATCATTTCATTTGATTAGATTATGTAATAATCTGTGTTTATTTGATTGAAACAGGAGTGAAGAAGATGAATGTAAGACGGTTCAGGAATACAAGGCTGGCGTAAGGAATGAGTTGATCAAGAACGGTTACCGTATCTGGGGAATACTGGGAGACCAATGGAGTAGTATTAGAGGACTACCAACTGCTAAAAGGACATTCAAGCTCCCAAATTCTCTTTACTATGTTGCTTGAATCATCCTACCAGCAATATCTTCTTTCACTTTTCTCTATTTGTTATCAAAAGCTAATGGCTTTTTTGTTCATTTCCAAATACCGTATTGTCTGTATTTTTTTTTCTGTGATCTTATGTTTGGATGAGTTAAATAAAATGCATGAGAGAATATATGGACATTTGGTTATTATATTGAACATTTTGTGAGCATTCATTTTAGCTTTGATACTTACACAAACATATTCATAAGCCGGTATTCGGGTTAGCATGTATTGTGTCTTTAAATCAATGAACTCTATATTCAGAATTCATGACTAAGATGATCACATAACTTGTTTAGAAATCTATAAACTGATGTTATATTATTAAGACAATAATTTCACCCTTTTAATAATGAAAACTATGAATCTCACAATCTAATCATGTTATCATGTGAGTGTATTGTGTGTGTCTGTGTAATAATTATAATTGCTTAAATAAAAATAAAAAATAAGAAATAAGAAAAACTAAAAATAAAGCATTAGAATAAACTTAAAAGTAAAAAAACATATTAAAATTATAATTTGTGTATAAAAACAGAATTGAAAAACTATGTATTATTATAGAAAAACATATTATAAAACATATTGAATTTTTAAAAAAAAAGAAAAAAATATATATTATTAGAGAAATTGTTTTAGACTTTTAGTCATAATTTGAAACAATAAGAGTGAACAAACATTAAGTTAAACTTTAAAGTAAAAAGTAAACTTGACTAGTTCCATTAGAGGAAAATATATGCAAAAATTTATAACTGACAACTAAATTTGTTATTTTTATAAACCTATAAATCATTAAATCATAAGGGTGTAGTTATAATAATACACTAGTGACACCAGGTGATACAGTCGGAAACAGAGAGATAAATAATTGAACCTGTTGATTCAACGAGAATACCAGGAACAATCCTTCTAACTATCGTTGATTCACAAGGAATACCGATAATCAAGGTTACACTAACACACACAGTGATAGAGAGAAAATAGATTTTTTATAAACTTCAATTATTCTTTTACCCATCTCTTACAAACATATAAAGAAACAAAGCAAAAGTTGAATGTGCCACAAAACATAAACGAGCTGAAAACTAAGCCAAATGTAAAGTTTAACAAAATGTAAAAATAAGACAAAAATGTAAATAACTCATAAAATAAGCTGTTTTTGGGCTGAAACGATGACCTAAAACGGAGACTTCTAGCCCATGTTATGATTGTTTCAGTGAAGTCCCTTTTGATAAGCGATATTGGGCCTCCAAAAAGACTAAAGCTTGCTCATCCACGTTTGAGCTCACATCACTAGGGCTAGTCCCAAGGATTTAATTGCCCTGGACGAGATGAGAAAAAAATGCCCTTAGGCTCTAACGAATTAAATTATATCAAACAGTTTTTTTAATGAAAGTAAATGTTTTAGCAATAAACGTAACAAGATCATATTATTAATAGAATGACATAATGTAATAGCTAACCGATAAATCATTCTATTCGACCTCATTGCTAGCGCCTGTCTAAATTGGATTTTTTTCCTTTTATCCCTAGTTGGCTAAGAATTTAAATTTGGGTTTTTTTTAAAAGAAGCTTTTAGTTGGGTTGATAAAAAAGTTTATTTAATAAAATTGGGCCTTAAGAATTATATTTGGGTTCAAAGATAATTAGGTTAAACTTTTTAATTGGATTAAACGGGCTATTACTATTAAAACATATATAATAATAATAAGATAAAAAATAAAATATAATTTTAAATTTTTTTGGGCCCCCTGAGCGAGTGGGCCCTGGACGGTCGTCTAGCCCGCCCCTTCTCAGGGCCGGCCATGAGTGACACCACCTATTAAATTACTTTAAAGTATATGATAATACATTTGAGATGTCTAATTTTTGTTTGTGGAATGTTAGGATAATAAAATGAACAACTACAACACCCTTAAAATAACTAGCTTTTAAATCTCTAAGGGATCCACAAGCCGGTTTTCTAGGTTTAGTATCAAACTAGCCGGTTTTCTTAGGTTTCAGGTCACGTTGGTTTATCGATTTTTTTATGCACTTGAATAATCAATCAAAACATAAACATGGCGCTACGTGAGGCGATAATTATCGAAATATCTACTCAAAAGTTTTGGTGGTAAACCCTAATTTCCATTTCTTTACTTCAGCAACCACAAATCCATTTCACTTCCGGACGTAAGTATCTTTTGATATGTTCTTTATATACATTTCATATTATCGGTCTGCTTATTTTGACAATTGACTATAATTTATCACGTCATACATGGACCTAATGATCTTATTCCGATAAAGTGTCTGGTAGAAAAAAAGTCGTGAGTGTAACAGAAGAAGTTTTATTTCTATTTTTGAAGTGGTTAAAGGGGGATACTGGTTTTAGTTAAATCATATTAATATATGTTACTCAAAGAGGACTCATTTATGTCTACAACGTCCAAAAATCTTGACCTAGGAATGTAATATGGATTGCCAATTTGTTTGCAGTTTGTATTATATATAGCGTGTTCAAGGTAAACAGTTACAAGGATATGATGATTTTCATTTGTTCAAAGGCGGGATTGAACCTCTATTGGAAGATCAAGAATGTGCTAATGGAGGCAAATGGACAATTACTAGTTGCAGAAAGCCTACCTTCAATCCAAATAGATTCAAACAATATGATTCTAAGATGAGAATTACAAAAAACCAATGCATTGTGTAATGTTGCAGAGTTATTGCTGCCCCTTGCTTACAACAAATTAAGTGGCATTATGCTCGCCTCTAACATGTTTCAATTGAAATCTATAATCATATATGTATGTTCAGTTTTGCTTTCTGGATTTTACAAGATTCACTTTGGATTACCTTACAAGTAAATTTTGGAATTTTAACATCTGTTATAATTTCAATTGATGTGTTTTATTCATTGCTTTGTACTTGTGGACTAAATATTTTTCATCTGGTTTTACTGTTCAATACATATGATAGATCTTAGTCAAATTCAGCATCTTTTATATGACTTATTTAACACATGAAATTGATAAAATTATCACCATTAGTTTGAACTTCATATTGTACTGGTTTACGCTGCAGCCTACGGCAAAGAAACTAAAGTGAGAAATATATGAATCTTGTTTATATTTTGCAGGCGAGAAAATGAGTAATCTTAATACAAACTACAGAACTAGATTTAAAAATTCTTATCAAAAGATGTGTATTGTCTTAAGCTAAGAATCCAAGACGTTCTCCATTCTTTTTCGCCAGACGAATCAGGCCTTGCTTTTGCTTTGAATCCGCCCCTATGGATTTACAAAACTCGTTGATTACCTGAAAAAGATGTGGCTGATTGTGAGTTCAAGTGTGCTAGCTTGGATACAAAACAATTATCTGTTAAGAGTTGTTGACACTTGTACAGAGAGACCTGTTTGGTGCATAAGTGTAAAATGAATATGAAGAAATAGTGACTTAGTTTGTGAGGAGGTTACCTGAGAGTGTAAAGCGATTGCTTTTCCTCTAAGCTGGTTGAACCGTTTTTTCCCAACAATGTTACGAGTGAGGACGACTAATGGAGCAAAGATGCCTTTGCCTTCATTAATGTTTCCCATCATTGGTCCGTATCTTAATGGTTTTCCAACTTTGACCCATGCGGGTGCGGTTTTAGACAACATGGTGGAATAATCTTGACCCGCTATGGCCGTACCCCAACTTCCATGGAAGGAAGAAGAAAGCACAGTTGCAGTTGGAGTGATTGATGAAGCTGCCATTGAAGTAAGTCTTGATTACAAAGTGTATAAGAGATGTGTGTTGAATTGGTGTATATAATATAGCAGAAACTTAGGAATTTAGAATCCATCAGAGCCACATGTACTCTGGTGGTTTATAATTTAGGTTGATTTTTATCGACGCGTTTATTCTACTGCTTTTCAATTCAATGGGATATTCTTTTCATCCTTGGTTGGTGGTACCACTTTAATTTCTCCAATGTTGCTTTTTAATGTAGAGAAACTAATAATAATTTAATATATGGTGATATTGAGCTTTATTATTTTTATATAAATAAATCTTCTATAAATTATTGCTTGGATAATGGAACTTAATTAATAATAACGTTATTTGGTTTCACAACCACTACAACTGACTATATTGGCAGACTGCATGGTTTAGGCATAGAATATATAAATCAACATAAGTTTTAGGCATAGATTTTGATTGTGGTCAATCTTTTTGCTCGTAAATGATTTTTTGTGAAAGGAAGATGTAGAAAGATATCAAATTGTGTAAGAAAAAAAAAGTAAATCTAAAAAGAAATTAATAAAGTTAAAGATTTTAGTCGCATGATCAACGCTAATATAAACTCAAAAGTAAGAGTAAATAATGTTTGCGTGTACAAGTTTTTTTTTTTTTTTTTTTTTTTTAAAGAAAAGAAAAGGAGAAAAAAAAAGTTATATGATAACGAGATTAACGAACCAAGGGGCAGAGCAAGAGAAAGCAATCTACTACGAGCCGTTGATGCAATGTACTAAACCTTTTATTCATGAGTTCAAGATAAAGATAAGCGCCTTTACCTTCCAAACGCACTTCTCATCTCCACCCTCCACTTCTCCATTCACCTTGTTTTGTTAATTGTTTGTTTGTTTAATTATGCTCCTAACTCCTAATCTTTCTTTTTCTTCTAATTCTCTCTGTACTTTCCTCTCTCTTTCCATGAAAAACTCTTGAATTAGGAATATCTCTGAATCCACACACACACAGACAGATATTATATATATGTTTTGTTTTTTCCTTCAAAGTAGATGAAGCTTTTAGCCTTTAGGGTTTTCTCATAAACGAGCGTTGACTTAACACTGCTTTTAGGGGTTAAAGATCTTGATTCTTGATTTGGGAAAAAAGATCCTTAATTTAGGTCCTGTGTTTACATACAGGGATTAGTTATGTCCTCAGGGGAGGATGATGAGATTAAATCGAAGCTCCTTGTAAACGGGAATCAGGAAGAAGAAGAAGAAGAAGAAGATGATGGTGATGATGATGATGAAGATGCGTCGTTGTTGCCGATGAAACCCAAAAAGAATCAGAAAGTGCAGTGGAATGACAGCTATGGAAACGATCTTACACAAGTTCTTGAGTATCAGCCAAGGTAATTATATTATCTTCTCAATTATTTGTTCTACATACCATTTATTTAGATGTTATGTACTGATTTAGAAAAGGTTCAAGTCTTGAATCTAGTAAGAGTCAGTCACTTCTTCTTTTAGGTTATACAAAAGATTGTGATTATAATTAAAATGCTCCAACACAAATAGAATCATTACTATCTCCAACAGCATTAGAGTCATTGATATCTTGCTGTTTATGCCATTAACTATGATTCTGTAGCAAAGTAACAAGTTCTCTTAGAATGAATGAATGAATTAATGTATGTGTAAAGATTCTCCTTTTAGATTAAGTTACCTCATATCTGAGTGATGAGTAGTTAAGAAGATATCTCATACTCTGAACTTGCATTGTTGCAGAGACCGATTAAGGGATGTAGAATTTAGCAACCAGTGGTCTTCCTTAAACAATGTAAACTTCATCTATGTTTGTTTTTTATAAACAGTGTATTATGGGATTTCAATTAAATGAGTGATTACTGCTGTAAAGGAATTGACACCACCAACTTTTAGGATTTAGTTCTGGTGCTAGCTGTGGTTATATATCCCTATCATGCTTTCAAAATGGGTGGTATAATCCTTGTTTAGAACCTAAATTAGAGCATTCACTTGGTTTATTCATGTCAATCTTATATTCTTGTGTTCATTGCTTGCAGTGAAGCTAGTGAACTTGATGACGATGAATCAGATGTTTGCTTGTGTAGCATAATGTAGAACTCATTGGCGACCGGATAACAACACTAATTATATACTTATATGTAACAAAAGGACATACTTTGTTTGTAATGTAACCTACATACATACGACAGAAGAGATGGCATCAACCAACAAACCAAAACCTAGGGCATGTATGTCTCTATGTATGTATTAGAAGTTCGGAGTGATTATACATTTCGTGTTTTTCTTACAAATTTGTTTAATTCACATTTATATTTACCAAGACAGAAATGTGGTTTTTCCCCTTCCGTTTACCATCATAACAAATTTATCCATGTAATTAAAGGAAAGAACATAATAATGTAATATACACGTTTGACTTATTGTTAGTCAAGTTTTATGTTATAATTATTAGCATACTATATATTGTAAATGTCAAACAAATAAGGTTTTTGGAGTGTTGGGTCTCGTGGGGTTAATCTCTTTATCCCTTAGACTATCCGTAATACATGTTTGATGGTGATAAAGGACTAAAAAGTGTGTGATGAACTACTAATAAATGTGAGATTTTATTTTAAAAGAGAATTAAATGTGATATTATGGTTAAAAGTTTCACGGGCAACGACTTTGATGCCTGGAGTGGGGTGGGGTGCTCGGAATGATATGGTGCCATCTTAGCCCCTTCAAGACTCACTACAACTAAATGAAATGTTTTCTTTTGATTTACTATCCGCAAACATTACCAAGAGTTGTATTATAAATAAGATATTAGTAAAGTAATTTGTTTGTTTAATAGTTCATCATTTTGTTAAGTCATCTTCAAAGCTTCAAATGCATATTTTTAAAGCATATAAGGTATATTTTATAAGTGTGAATGATTTATCATGTGGACGTCACATGATCAGTCGCTAAGTAGACGGGGAATATCTAGTGCGTGTGGCTAGTGACGGCGAGATGCTCTTAAACAATAAAGAAAAAGAAAAAGATAAAAAAGAAGGGAGGGTGAAAAACTGAAAATGTTAGATGGGTGAAGGCCGAGGGGAGGTGGTATACCGTATATTCGTAGGTGAAAATATCTCGGAGGATGAAAATGTTAGATGAAATCTGATCCGTCCAATCACTTATCAATTGGAGTTGTTATTCTCGTCTTTCATCTCATCACATCTCAATATCTCTCATCAATCATCATCGCCTCCCTCCTTCCGCCATACGCAAGCAAACCCTCTCTCTCATTCTCATTTTCACAGAGAGAGAGAGAGAGAGAGAGAGAGAGAGAGCGAGAGATGGATTCAGATCAGGGGAAGCTGTTCATCGGAGGGATTTCATGGGAGACGACTGAGGAGAAGCTCAAGGACTATTTCTCTGATTATGGTCAGATTCTCCAGACCGTTGTTATGCGAGACAAGACCACCAGCAGGCCTCGTGGTTTTGGCTTCGTCGTCTTCGCAGATCCCTCTGTTCTAGACTCCGTTCTTCACCAAAAACACACCATTGATGGCCGAACGGTATTCATCTCATTTTCTCTTACCCTACCCCTAGATCCCCCTTTCTTTCTTTCTTTCTTTCTTTCGTTCTTTCTTTCTTTCTTTCTTTCTTTCTTTCTTTCTTTCTTATACTACTCGATTACTTTTCCTGCTTATTTGATTTTATCATTTCTGTTTTCGTAACCCTAATTTTGTCAAATACCTACTTGTTAATTCATGATTCTTGGCCACACTCATTTAAAGGGTTTAATTTCCCTAACTAGAATTCATACTAATTACTTTAGATGTTATCGTCTTTCTTGTCTGTGTGTTAACTATTAGTCTTCTTTTTAAGGTTGAGGCTAAAAGAGCCCTATCAAGAGAGGAGCAGCAGGTATCAAAAGCAGGAAACCCTGGCGGTGGTAGAAATTCTGGTGCTAGTGATGGTGGGAATATGAGGACAAAGAAAATATTTGTTGGGGGCTTGCCGCCCACTTTAAGTGAAGAAGGGTTTCGACAGTATTTTGAAGCTTATGGACATGTAACTGATGTAGTAGTAATGTATGACCAGCAGACTAACAGGCCTCGTGGATTTGGATTTATTTCATTTGATTCTGAAGAAGCTGTTGATAGGGTTTTGCACAAGACTTTCCATGATTTGAATGGTAAGCAAGTAGAAGTAAAGCGGGCTCTTCCCAAGGATGCCAACCCTGGTGGTGGTGGCGGCGGGCGTTCCATGGGTGGTGGCGGTTATCAAGGTTATGGTTCATCTGGGGGTAACTCAGGTTCTTATGAGAGTAGAATGGACTCTAACAGGTATATGCAATCTCAAAACGCTGGTGGTGGATTTCCACCTTATGGTTCTGCAGCATATGGGACTCCTGGATACGGGTATGGTCCTGGAGGTAATGTCGGTTACAATGGCTATGGTGGCTATGGTGGTGGAAATCCAGGTTATGGTGCTCCAACCGGTGCACCATATGGAAATCCAAATGTACCAAGTCCAGGTTATGGAGGCGGTCCATCCGGTGCAGCACGAAGTTCATGGAATTCTCAGCCTTCTTCTGGATATGGTGGTGCTGGAGGTTATGGAAATGCTCCATGGGGTGCTTCTGTTGCCGCCGGTGGTGGTGGTCCACAAGCTACGGGACCTGCAGGTCAATCTCCAAGTGGAGCTGCCGGTTATGGGAACCAAGGTTACGGTTATGGTGGTGGCTATGGTGGTAATGATGGGTCTTATGGTAATCCTTCTGGGTATGGTGCCGTTGGCGGTCGTATTGGTAGCGGTCCAAATAGTAATTCCACCGCTGGTGGGGATATGCAGTCTGGTAGTGGTAGCTATATGGGAAGCGGCTATGGTGATGTCAATGGAAGTTCAGGTTATGGGAATTCAGGGTGGAGAGCTGATCCGTCACAGGCCTCTGGGAACTATGGTGGTCAGGGAAATGGTGGGCAAGGCGGCTATGGTGGTTATGGCGGTGCTCCAACCCGGCAGGGTTAGGAACAATGATTTTGATTATGGGAAGTGCAAAACAATTATTCTGTTGCGGGCGCAAAATGATGGCTGTTGAGGATGATCATGCCCACAATAGGACTGGTTGGCTTGCTTGATTCTCAGTAGTTTGCAGTTTTACCTATTTTGCTGGTTTTAAAATAAGCAGTATTTTTTAGTAGAGTTGATTAATCATTTGCTTCTAAAGTTGGTTTCTGTTTGGCTTGCTTATTATAGTGTGTACTAGATTTTGTTATCTATAATGGTGTTTGAAGATTTATCATTAACATATCTAGTTCTGTGCTGGATATCTGATGTGATGTGCAGGTGGAGCTCATATACAGTTGTAAAGTCTGTGTATATAAGTTTATATACAACTAGGAGTAAGAAGATGTAACAAGTTGCTTGTAGGAGTAAAGCTGCCTTAGGGATTTTATTGATTAGTTGTAGTGGATAGTGATAGTTATAACGATATGGTAGTGGTAGCGGTAGTGGTAGTGGTAGTGGTAGTTGAACTTTGACAATGGCATAATCTTTTGTCCCCTGTGCCCTTGTGTTGTACAGGAGGAGAGAGTGAAGTTATGCTTGACTTTTAAGGTGAATTGGAGCCTGAAAGTAATTATGCTGATGTGCATGCAGACAAGTTGTATTCTTCATTTGGGCGGAGTTTTCATTTCTGGATGGTATGTCAATTTAAGATGGGGTAAAGAGTTTCCATATTATTATTATTATTTTTATTTAATTAGTTAGGGTTATTCATACCGTCAAGTAGTAAACTTACCAATCTCTGTAGTTATAGTTGGGGTTTTTAAGATTCACATATTTTATAGCTCAATCTCAGTGTCATCTTTTTCATCTGGGGTTATTAATACTGTCAACAGCTCTTATATACGAGTTAGGAGAAGACGAAACTAGTGTGTTTTTGCTATAATATGATTTAGGAAAATACAAACCAAATGCATGAGACTTTGCTGATCTTTGTTTTGCAACTGCTTCTGAAAAGCTTCTAACCGTTTTATACAGAACATTGCTGCTGTCTTTAAGATCGTTGCCTTTTGGATATATGGTCAATGGTGTGGAGGAGTGATTTAAGTTGTTGTTGGTGGCTGGTCTAAAGGTCTTTGTTGAAATTATTATCTGGTACCAAAAGTATACACAAGATTGGTTTTTTTGTAAAGAAACAAAAGAAGAATAAAAAACCCACATTTCTTGTGTTTTATTTCTCGTTTAACATTTATATTTAGTAAGACAAAGGAAAACATAAAAGAATAGACTTGGTGATGAAACAAAAAATACATAAAGAAGAATCACATTTTCAATCTAAAGAAAATAATAAGCCGAGGGAATGCCCTCCTGTAGTGTAACCATGTTTCCTGGCCTTGAGAACACAACCTGCAATCAACAGCATTACATGCTTAAGAATTGTTGGCAACAAGGCAAGGTAAAAGTGTGACACTTTGGGAGTGGAACTTACCTGATATACCCCTAGTGTATGTGTCTTAAAACCAGCAGCACAGTAATCAAAATAGTACTCCCATGTACGGATAAATTTTTGGTTGAACCCCAAACCAATAATTTTGCTATAACAAACATCAAAAACAAGTCATACTATGTTATCGTACATAGAAACACTACACTTGAGAATCAACTGATCAGTCTTTACCTTTGCTTTTCCATGAAGTTTGTCCTCCAGCGTCTTAGTGTTTGATAATAATGTATCCCTATGTTTTCCACATGCTCCACACTGCCATTTGTACGAGCTGGCTTTTAGACTATAAGAAAAGTAAAGGTAAGCTATAGGTAAAGGGAATGAAGATTTACCATAGTCTGGATGAAGCAGCCATGGCTGATGTCACTCTGCTAAATGAAGGCAGGCACCCTCCGGGGAATACGTATTCTTTTATGAAGTCTGAGCTACGCCTATACTCGTCATATCTCTTGTCTGGGATTGATATGTACTGAACATACAAATTTCACCATTTTATTATTCATTTGCATAATGAGACTAATGCTTTCCATTCAACAATATACCTGCAACACAAATAGACCGTTTTCTGCTAGTGCTGACTCACAACACCCAAAAAACTCTTCCATATATTCATGTCCTACGGCTTCTAGCATTTCACTGCAAACAAACATCCATCTTTATAATTATGCAACTGTCATGAAGCAAAATTTAGACTTATGATTCTTACCAGGATATTATTCTATCGTATTTACAGGTTTCTGGTAATTGTCTGTAATCACATAGGAGAAATCTAATCTTGTCCTAAAAGAATAGAAATAATTCAAAGTTAATTGCCACACTATAGATATGGTTTTAATGATTGACCTTAAATCAGTTAATACCTGTAGGCCAGCTTCCTTCACCTTGATTTCTGCATATCTTAGTTGCTTTTCAGATAAGGTGATTCCAGTGTATTTGCAACCTGTTCTTTTTACTAATTCAATAGCTAAAGTTCCCCAACCACATCCTATCTCAAGAACCTCATGATTCTTATCGACTCTTGCCTGTATAGGGAGCTCATTTAGCGCACTACTCAGATTAAGAGGGAAAAAATGACAGTAGATGTATGTAAAAACTCACCTTTTCAATCAATGAAGAGATTTTTCTCATCTGTGCTGTTTTTAAGTCTTCATCTTCACTCTATTGAAAGTGTTGTGTGAAGAAAGAGTTATACACCAATAAGAAGAAAATGAAACAGAGTTAAAATATGAAATCCTCACCTTGAATATCGCACATGAGTATGTCATGGTCTCGTCCAAGAAGAGGGCAAAGAGCTTGTTACTCTAATAACCAAAGATGAAATATAGTAAAAATCTTTGCTAACTAACAATCCTAAAAGTTTAAGGGAATTAATTTGAAATACCAGATCATAGTGGCGAGATATGTTCCTACGTGCTTGAGTAAGAGAATTTTGCCTTGAAATATGATGATAAAAATACTTAGCAGATGCAAGTCCCGCTGTTAGAAACATAGGCGTCCACCAGCCTCTAATAAAGCTACACATAATTGACACTGTATATGACTATCCCTGAATGAGCAATGTAACAAAAAAAAACTCCCTTGATAACTAACTAAACTACCTCTTGGTCGACCTGGGCACAGAACTTTGTAGTTCTCTGTTAAAAATGAATATCTATGAAACATGATAGCGTCAGTAAGAAGGCATAAAGATTAAAAAGTAACCACTTTGTTAGATGCCAACCAAAAACCATTAATCTTACTATGAACATATTCAAAAGGCCTTCATTTTCATCAACAAATGAGAAGTCTCCATTTATGTATGCATCAGCAAGACCTAAATCAGCTTCTGTAACAATCTGAAACATAGCAAGTGAATTGATTAGTAACTTAACGTTTTACTCTTTAGGTAGCAATTGCTGCATTAACTTGCCTTCCAATAAAACTGGGGATTATGAACTTTCAAATAAACTTTCAAAGGGCTCTTCTTTCTTGTTCCTTCAAAGGTGAACATTGTACCACCTTCTTCTAATAAACTATACAAAACAATGCAGTGAGGCGATTAGGTTGGCTTTTCTTAAATTTATAAGTGATATTATGTATAAGGTGTATTCAGAATGGTCCTCACATTAAACTGCCTATAGCGATATAATCTTGAAGAAATCTAGCAACAAAAAACCGGGCACCGGTTTCCATTAATGAGGGTACCATATGTTTAGGGTTGTTGAGAATTTTACAACTCAGATTAAGCATGCTGTTTGCAGCAATCATACCAGCCTGAAACACAGTAAAAAGATTGAGATGCATTTGATATAAACTTTCCCAAGAGATTTCAGGTCATGTTTACTAATGTAGTTATTTACCTTTAGTCCGTCTTCATGGAACCCATAACCTGTAAATAATAAATTATAACCGATAAGTATCAAGAACAATCACTATTTTGCTCAAGTCAACGTAAATTAGGTTTTAACTTTTAACCTTGGTATGCACCACAGAACCAGATTCCTCTCTTCCCTTGAATATTATTAAGCATAAGTGAAGCCTTGTATGCAGCAACTGATGGGACCGGATGTCCAGTTGTCCATGTCAGCATCGTATTTTTTGGTGTTTGGGGTGGATTTAGGGTAACCAAATAAGGTAGCCCGTTACTATCATCGATGTTCTGCATTTTAATGTTGAATTATTTAAAACATAAAACATAGTTCAGTTTAAACTCAGGATGAAAGTGAATGAAACAAACCTGAAGCACATTTAACCAATATGTTAAGCAAACTTTGTTGTCTATTGTTCCACGAAAGTTCCATGCACTCCATGCTGAGGGGTTTTGGGGCATTAAACTTTTGTCGCGGTGAAGAAAAATATCACTGCAAGAAAATACTTTAAATGATGAGATCCACTGGAGAGGTTATATGAAAACCACAAATACTTAACACCATAAGATGCACGTAAGTCCCTAGATTAAAATAGGTAGAGGGCCAAGATTGAATCTATTCACATGTGCATTGTTCTTTACGTCTTTCTTCACATGTGAATTAAAAAGATTTCCCATGTGAATTGACCCGATCTTAGTTCTTTATTTTTTTTTTCCGAAAGGCCTAAAAGACTTGGCATACCTATAGACATAATTAAAAGCGCCAAGTATTTTTCTTTCTTCGTGTGTAGCTTCTTCTCCTAATATCCTGAGAGTATCCGGTGCATGTGTGGCTATTATGCATCCAGAGTACCTTTCTTCAGATCCATCTTGACATGTTATTAAACAACCTGCTCAATAAATCATTAAGATCAATAA
The DNA here is from genome assembly GCA_018326385.1 of Flaveria bidentis. Classification (NCBI taxonomy): domain Eukaryota; kingdom Viridiplantae; phylum Streptophyta; class Magnoliopsida; order Asterales; family Asteraceae; genus Flaveria; species Flaveria bidentis. Next base: position 4,898 of record BJCM01061932.1, on the reverse strand, counting down.
TAGTAACAAAGTAAGGGTGTACAAGACTCCTAAACGTTACAAATATGCATACATACAACGGTAATGTTATAAGGAGCAATTGCTTACCATCATCGAGATTTGAGACAGATTGAACAGCACAACCTGTTCTTATTTGGCAGCTTCTGTTCTCCAGCTCTTCCTTCACCTTTTATTCATTTGAGCAGATAACTAAGATTCTAACATGATATTATTCTTATCTGTGGCGAATTTGATTAAACAACCTTGAAAATAACAAATTACCTTTTCAACGTACGTTTGCGAACGCCATTTGACTGTAAACCATTGAGGGCGACCAAAAAGCTGTTAAAAGTTTGACAATGTGGTTTCAAATGTATCAGCAAGGGTTTTGAAAGATAAAGATATTTCAAATATGTATCTATATAATACCTGGAGTAGATGATGATTGCGGCAAAACGAAAGAATAGAAAATGCAGAGAAGTTCATAACTCCTTCTGCAGGGCAAGACCAGATAGAGGAGCATACTGGAATCTGTTGTATCAATTACACATTCCCACTTTAATGCAGGTTTATGAGCTTAAATTCAAAAAGAAAAAAAAAATGATAAAAATAAAAGGAAACATATAATGTTGAAGGTTTCTCACAATATAAGCCTTTTGAAACAATTCAGAGTAACCATGTGACTTGATGAAGTCTCCCAATGTTTGGTTGTCCCTAATGTCCTGGTTGTGCTCAGCCTCTTCAAGGTACCTGTATATACAAGTTGATTTATTATGATACAACTCGCACATCAATAACGTGTAAAGATTAATTTGACAAACTTCCATTAATGTAGTACCTCAAAACGTCGTCTTTAAACTTTGTGATTTCTCGAATCATCTTCCAGAAGTAAGGATTTAGCACATTGGTTTTTTGTGCAAACAAACTTGATAAACCGTTTCGGCTGCCCCATTCATACCCTTTCCCTTCATCTAAGCTCACTGAGAATGACATATCAGAAATCTCAATTTCAACTCCAAGCCTCTCAAACAATTCCAGCATGTTTGGATATGTCACCTGCATTTATCCACACTGCATTCTAAATTCTACGCTAAACTATAAAGAATTAATATATTGTTGATATAATTTGAACACTATTTATCCAATCATTAATTATATGTCGACTTATAATCATGCACAGTTATTAACGGTTCTGTTCTGTACATACAGCTTTATGAAGCATCATACACACTAGGTAGGTAGATAGATAGATAGATAGATAGATAATTAAGTAATTTATTTTGTGAAAAGTTAATTTCTACTTTCGAAAAGTAAAAACGAATCCACATTTTGATTTGTGTGGTGGAAAAAGGAAATGGGATGCTGTATTCTGCATTCCAAAAGTGGACACGTGGGTGTTTGTGTCATAAGTAAGTTAATGTACGTGAGATTTATGAAAAAATGAATAGAAAGATATAGTTAAGTAGTGATTAATGTATTAAGATAGATTTGATGGATAGTATACCCGATTGAAGACCATGAAACCAAGGTCCAAGTGAAGAGGTTCATCCGTAGAGACAGTTTTGGCATGGCCGCCAAGGTAGTCTTCTTTCTCGTACAAGACCACCTCGGCCCCTGCTTTCGAAAGCACGTACGCCGCCGCAAGCCCGCTTATGCCCGCCCCAACCACCGCCACTCTCATCCTGCAGGCTGCAGCCATTCAATTCAATGTCACCAGGCCACACTCCACAAACTAACTAACTAATTAGATAAAGAAGCTTCGACATTGATACTGAATCCACACAACACAAACCTTAATTAAGACTGCAAGTAGATTCAGACAGCACAATGAAGCTACCTACCTACCTACCTAGCTGCTTAAGAAAGAAAGAAAGAAAGAAAGAAAGAAAGAAAGAAAGAAAGAAGAAAGAAAGAAAGAAAGAAAGAAAGAAGAAGAGGAGATTTTGCAGGCAGGGACTAAATGATACATGAAGTTGTTGGGACCGGATAAACCATATATATATATATATATATATACACACACACACACTACTATTACTATACTACTACCATCCCACCATACATGTTTTTTTCCTTCAATTTCACTGTTCAATTTCATTTTTTATTAAATCAACTCCATAACAAACGGCTGGTAAATACCGACAAACACTTTTTTTCCAAGCCAAACTATTAGAAATAACTAATATTGCCAAATTCAATTATTGGATAATTATTTACATGCCCCCAAGATATATCTTGATTATAAACTATATTCTTATGTCTATAGATATAGAGGTTGATGGTTCAAAATTCAAATTCTGCAATGTATAAATATAAATAGTTGATTAAAGTATATTACAAGTTGTTTGAATTTTTTTTTTATTATCTAACAAGCATTCAAATAGAGATATGAAAGATTGTTCCGGCGTTTGTTGCATGAATTTTTTGGTAATTAGTTGGCGATAACGATTTCTTTATTATATAAATTTTCACCCCGGCCCTCGGGGGATTTTCAATACTCAAGTGATGTGTTAGTTTCATCGAGCTATTTTAGATGTAATAATAACGTCCCGGTGAATTGAAAGAGAGTAGTTGGGAAAGGAAAGAAAAATGGCCAACTGTTGACGAGGAGCCCAAGTGAAGATGCTCTCAAATGGAGACGAAACTAGTAAGCCTCACAGTTTGATATTTTATAAATAAATAAATGAAAATATTTAAAAGGAGATATATTAATATCTACTTTTTGGATTAGTTTATAATTATTACTAAAAGATAAAAGAAGGCCCCAACCCAACCCAACCAATAGAAATGCACATGTGATGTAATGCTAGCGACAAAGAAAGAAAACAAAGGCAACGACGAGCCACATTGCTAACAATTTCAATTTCTTTTTCTTTGTTATTTGCATATATGATTCAATTAATATTATATAATTAACACAATGCTTTTATATCTCACCAGATAAACTGTATGTCTAACTTCTTGTGAATGTCTCCCTCAAATTTTATTTACTTTTGTTAAAAAAAATATAACTGAATATTAATTCAGTTTTAAAAATATTACAATTACTCATATATTTTTCTCAATCTGGATCACTAAAGTATTAAATCAAGTTATCATTAGATTTTTTTTGGTATAAAAAACGGTTGTTATAATTGTACCCTACTCTATTTTCTAATCACACCCTACTCTACTATATTAATTAAGTTTTAACAACAACCATACTAATTAAATATGAGTTAAACATAAAAATTATTTAGCATTTAATATGTCAAGGTGCTATTAATTGTGGTGCATGTGATTTTTCACGAAAATCTCATGTTAAACAGCTAATTTAATAATAAAAATTAAAAAAATTGTTACAAAATTCAATTTTACTTAATTCATTAATCAAAGATGTTACGATATTAATTAAAACAACTAACTTGTTTCATTTTAGAAATGTTAAAAAGCTAAAATAATAGTTTATGACATTAAAATTAACATTTAAATAAAGTTGCATTTAATGAGAATGTCATAACTAAAGAAGTTACAATTAATGACAATAGTTAATATTTAATGCTATGTAGTAGAATGTTGTAGAGTAGATGTGCAAATAACAACACCAATAGAGGAGAAGATATGGAGACCAAGATTTTAATTATTTGCAATTATATTAAAAAGAAAATTAGAAAAAAAAGTTAATTATATTCCTATAAAAGTTTCTAAAATCCAAACAAAAAGAAAAACATGTTAAAAAAACATGTTTAAAACCTATAATTTAAACAACACATGAAATGTGAATGATTTAATTGAAATAGTTTTCTAAAGTAAAAACCATTAAAAGTTTATTACTATTTTGTAAAGTTAAGACTAAAAGAATAAAATTGCTTATTGAATTCTGTTTTATGTAGGGTAATGACAAGTTAGATTAAATAGATGATAGAGTAAATTACATGGTTGGTTCTTGTGGTTTTATTAAAATTTTAGTTTTGGTCCCTGATCATTAAAAATTGCATGGATGATCCCTAATGTTTTATTTCTCTTTCTTCTTTGGTCCAAAGGCCTAACTTTTGTTAAATCCAAGTGGTTAATTTATTTAAAGCAAGGATAATTAAGTCATTTTAATAGGGTTCATTTCTCACCCCCCCCCCTTCCCCCTCTTTTATAACCCGGATCATCGATGGTTGTTCCTATTATGATGGTTGGTTCCTATTGATCCAGTTCAAGGTTGGTCCCTCTTGATCGAGTTCAAATCCAGGTGGGTTTCATCGATGGTGCTTTGCTCATGTGTGTCGACATACTTCATCGATGGTGCTTTGCTAATATGGTATTAGGGTTCATGTGGGTCGATATACTTCATCAATGGGGCTTTGATAAGGTCTATCAATCACCACTAATCAAAGCCTACACAAATGAAGTTGAAAAAAGAAGACTGAAGTATATGTTAAAGTTTAGTGTGATGTTGTTACTTGTATGTTATTTTCTTAATTAAACACCATATGTTTGAAACTGTAGTACCTGTGCAATTTTGCTTCTCTTCGATGAATGTGTAATGCTCCAATGGAAATGAATTTCTTATGTAAATCATATGTATGAAAGTGTGATGCTTTAATGAAAGTGCATTACTTTTACATCCAAAAGAAATGAAATTTATGCTCTTAGTTAATTTGATTATAATGAATTACTGATTTGATACTCCATTTTCAAATTAATTTGATTTGGAATGTCTAATTTGATTTGAAAGTCCAACCTTGTACAACAGCAACTCACAAATGCCAAGTGCAACAGTTATTGCTTCTTCTTTAAGTTGAGTGGGTAAATGGTTATTATAAAACTTGTAATTTAACCAATTATTCTGCAATTGGATATCTTGTTCTTGTAAGGGAAACGTTTGGTTCTAGAAGACATGTTAATTTAGCTTAATAAGGTGGATGCTACATTTGGAAGCTTGGGTTGCT
>BJCM01061931.1:0-16103 GCA_018326385.1 Flaveria bidentis | reverse complement strand
AGGTTTTACGTTTGTGGCTGTTAACACAAAACCTCTCATTCATCGTCGCGGGGGTCACAGTGGTTGGACTTCTAATCTCTCCAGATTTGCGGGTCACCAACACCCCTACATTCGCTTTGCTTGTTGTTCTAACGAATCTCTCTGGAGCTGTTGCAGTTCTTTCGTCTCTCGCAGGAACCATCTTAATCGAAAGAGAATGGTAAATCATAAATCTAATAGTTTGAACATCTAGTAAAACTTGTTAACTACCTTAATTACACATACATTAACTGTTACATTTTGTTTATAAGACATTAAAACTAAGGTAGCATTAAAAAGCTAGAGTGATATATATTATAATCTTGATAGGGTGGTGGTGATATCAGAAGGGAATTCTTCAAACTTACTAACAAATATGAATTCCATTATCCGGAGAATCGATCTAATAAGCAACTTATTCGCACCTGTGGTCACAGGCTTCATCATCAGTTTCGCATCAATGATTGCATCGGCTGTCAGTTTAGCAATATGGAACATACTATCAGCTTTCTTGCAGTACTGGTTCCTAAACTCTGTATACAAAGGATTCCTTCTCTATCAGAAAGCAACCGAAAGCGAGAGCTAAAATTAACTACGCCTAATCATCTAAAATAAACTAGTCAACATCATGAGACACATGATTATTCTGATGTATCTTGGAGTAATTGCATGGTTAGAAAATTGGTTGAAAGGGTATCTAGCAGTTTGTTTATTCGTGCTTGGCGCGTGTACCTTAGACAAGATGTGGTTCTACCTGGACTGTCTCTTGCTTTACTTTATTTTACAGTCCTCAGGAGTGGTGCTATCGCGGTTTAAAGCAATATATCATTGTTAAAGGGTTTGATAAAGATAACTGTTAGTTTGATATTCTTGGACAGTTTTGGGACTTTGATGACTGCAACATTAGAGTGGGATGGAATACCAGCATACATAATAGGTACGGGTAGAGGAGTAAGCGCGATAATTGGTGTTTCAGCCACATTTTTGTACCCTTTTATGGAGACTCGAATCTTAACCCTTCGAACTGGACTATGGTCAATCTGGTCACATGTATGGCCATATGGGTTCAATAGTTTAAGAGTAACACAGATATAATCAAGCATTGATAACACGATACTTAAGTTACTAGAAGTTATAGGATCAATATCTAGATTGTTTATAAATACAAAACAATAAGACTAAAATGTAATGTAGTCGACCTAACCCTGTTCATATGCAGTGGACTTGCCTCTTGGTCTGTGTTGGCTCAATATGGATTAAAGACACCACAACATCGGCTTACTTATTGATGGCAGGAGTAGCAGTGTCACGATTGGGGCTGTGGGTGTTTGATCTATCAGTCATTCAGCAAATGCAGGTGATAATAAAGCCCAAAAGTTGTAGAAAACGACTCTAGATTCTTGTTTTCTAACGCTGATTCGATTATAAAACAGGATCAAGTTTCTGAATCTGATAGAGCGGTTGTTGGAGGCTTCCAAAACTCGATCCAGTCTTTCTGGGACTTGGTGACATACATCATGGGATTGATCATCTCCAACCCTCAAGTGATATTTTGTTGTTTATACTGGGTAACGAGCCATAACATAATCGTTAGGCAAAAGAACTATAAGATTTCACTTGCTATATTTTTATAGATAAGATGTATTTATATGTTTCTTTTGTGTTGTTAGGATTTTTGAAAGTTGATCTTGGTGTTGTTCGTGTTGGTGACAGTAGCAGCGATTATGTATAGCGTACATATATATCGAGTTTAGAAACACCTTTTATAAAGTAATGCAAAATGTATACAACTGATGCTTATTGCTGACTAATATAGTTGATGAAGTATGTACAAAACAAATGCATAAAATTTAAACAGTTGCACTTAAGATATATTATTACAAATCATATTGAAATCAATGTAGTGAGTAAAACTCACCTTAAAAGATCCCACTATTTAACCACCAAAACAAATGCAAAAGATTAGGGGCTTGTAAACAGACTCTCTAGGAGCATCTTTTTGCTCTGAATCTTTTCAGCTGGTGCAGCTTGATTTTTCTCAAGCCACTTGGTCGTGTCAGCAATCACGTTCTCCATTCTCTTCAAGTGCGCAGGTTGCACCAGTTTCTTGATATTGTATTCTTTGATCCTATTCTTCATATGGTATAAGCAATCATCTAACTCATTGTATGCCTCAATTCTTTTCTTGTATTCTTGATCCGCCAGTTTGTACTTCTCACCGTCTTTTACCATCTTTTCAATCTCTTCTTTGGAGAGTCGCCCGTTTTTGTTAGTAATTACAAGTTTCTCCTTCTTACCAGTGGACAATATCTCAGCAGTGACTGTGAGGATACCATCGGCGTCTATTTCTAATGACTCCTTAATTTGTGCAACTCCTTTTGGGGCAGCTGGTATGCCAGAAATTTTAAAGTTCCCTAACAAATGATTATCAGTAGATTTTGCTCTTTCACCTTGATACACCTTGATGTTTATAGAATACTGGTTGTCTGCATTTGTGTAAAAGACTTTCGCGGCTTTTGTAGGTATTGTAGTGTTTCGTGGGATAATAACATTCATTTCTTTTGCTGTTGTCTCTACACCAAGTGACAAAGGAGTGACATCAGACAACAACAAACCTTCAAGACTCTTATCATTGATACCGCTTAGCTTTGCAGCCATAATGGCTGCACCGTATGCAACGGCTTCATCAGGATTCATGCTTTTGCATAGTTCCTTGCGGTCGAAAAGCTCTTGCAACATTTGTTGGACTTTAGGTATCCTAGTGGAGCCACCAACTAGAATAACTTCAGCTACTCTTGATTTCTCAATATTCACATCGTTTAGACAATTCTCTACAATCTTAATGCATCTACTAAATGAATCTATGTTGATCTCTTCGAATTTTGCTCGAGTGAATCTCATGGAAAAATCAATCCCCTCGTGTAAGTAATCCAATTCGATTGATGTTTGAGTAGTGCTTGAGAGAATTCTTTTTGCGTTCTCACATGCAACTCGCAACCTCCCCAATGCTTTTGGGTTCTTCATCAAGTCCTTTTTCCATTTTCTCTTGAATTCGCGAACACAGTGATCCACCATTTGGTTATCAAAATCCTCACCTCCTAAATGTGTGTCACCACCAACCGCTTTCACATCAAAAGTACCCTTTTTTGAAATAGCCAAAACGGAAACATCAAAAGTGCCACCCCCCAAATCAAAGACCAAAACATTCATCTTTTGTTCTGTAATATCCGGCTTATTGCCTAGACCATAAGCAATTGCAGCTGCTGTAGGCTCGTTGATAATACGCAAGACGTTTAGCCCTGCAATGATTCCTGCATCTTTTGTCGATTGACGTTGTGAATCATTGAAATAAACAGGCACGGTTATCACAACATCTTTCACAACTTTTCCAAGGTACGCCTCAGCGGTCTCTTTCATCTTTCCAAGAATCATTGATGAGATTTCTTCAACCAAATATTTCTTCTTTTCGCCTTTGTAGGAAACAACAATCTTTGGTTTGTCACGTGACCCATTTACGACTTTAAAAGGCCATAACTTCATGTCAGCTTGAACTTTGGTGTCGCTGAATCTTCTTCCAATCAACCTCTTAGCATCTAAGATCAAATCAAAACATAACTATATCTTAACAAACATGTTAAAAAGCCAAATAACATGCAAATAAACATCGAACTTAACTGATATCTTAAACTAGTGCTTATGGATTTAATACTTGTTTCTACTTGATAAAACTAGTGCAACACGCGATGTAAACTAGTCTAAATGAATTCGCTGACCGAATATGGTGTTGGCAGGGTTCATGGCAACTTGGTTCTTGGCACCTTCACCGATGAGGCGTTCTGCATCAACAAAAGCAACAGTAGATGGTGTTGTTCTGTTGCCTTGTTCGTTGGGTATGATTTCAACTCGACCATGCTTCCAAACGGCTACACATGAGTATGTTGTTCCGAGGTCAATGCCAATCGCGGGTGCTTCTGTTCTTCTTGCCTCCATTGCATTCAAATGTCAACTTAATTCAAGAGTGTTTTTTATGGATTAAAATGAAGTTGTCACTTTCCATTTGATGATAAAAATTAATAATGTGTTGTTGAAAAATAAGAATGAACTTGTAATCTTAAATCAGAAAGAATGTCAACTTGTGGTAGGTTGTTTCGTGTAATACTATGGTCAGATCGGTTGGTTCCTTGATGAAAATTAGTTTAAGGAATTTTTGTTGTATATACGGGGAAACTTCATGGAAGTTACAATTTGTCTATCAAACTTGTATATACTATTCACAATTTGTCTTTCTTTTTGGGAAAATTCCAACGAATTTCTTAGTTGAGTCTATCAAACTTTTGAAACAAGTCATATATTCAACTGGTTATGTTATATTCTTAAGAAATTACTACCATTTTACACAATTTTTTTAGCTCCACACACTTATGAACAATACATAAACAAAACGAACTCTGTCCATATCACTTAACATATAAAATCACGTATCACAACATCATAAACATCAATCTATTGCTACAGGATCAATAACACGCGGATCATAATTTAGTAAAAATATAAAACCCAAGCACACATGCGGCAACGTGCAGTTTTAAATTCTAATCACATATAAATACAGTAACAAAGAGGCTAAATTTTTCATATAAGATAACATAACAAATTTGTAAAAACTATAGGTTAGTATAGTAATAAAAAAAATTCATACATGCATAAAAGATTCAAACATCCTTTACTTTTAAATTCTTTTTTCTTCCACGAACATGAAACTCAATCAAACTGTTCTTAAATATTGCATTCCGTTTTGCGTACCTCACAAAAATAACTACCAAAATCTTGTTTCTTCAAAATTTTAATATGTTTTTATTTTTGTGATTTTCCAACTGTTTTTTTGTATAAAAAAAATACCCCTATGACTGCATACAACTTTGTTGGCCCTACCGGTTAAATAATTATTTTAGAAAAAGAAGATAGATGAAGTGCTTTAAATAAATGCATTGTTGTGATGACTAGCTCGGACCGCCCGGTTCAACCGGCCCGACCGGGAATCTAAGGGGTGGCCGAACCGGTCGTTTTGGGCAGGTTCGATCTGCCGTTTCAACCCAAATCGGTGGTTAGACCGGAATTTGATTTTTTAAAATTTTTGGATTTTAATGGGTACCGGACTAGTAAGGTGTCTCGTTCGACGTCCGATCCGGTTCTAAAAACATTGGATAAACGTATGTGGTAATAGAGTTTTGTATCCTTGATTTACGGAACTCTGTGATCCGTTTTCTAGATTTATGGATCCCACTCACACTCTAACACCCAACGACGAAATTTTGATTTACCATGCCACACTATCAAGATCCGAAAATACCATTTACGAAACACCTATTTGCAAAGAATCCTTGGATTCTATTCAAAGACCATCACAAAAAAAATTAATTTTTTTTTGTTACAAATCGTGGTATGAGGCCACAAGTGAGCGATTTTATTGTTGATAGAAAATACTAAAAATGAGTGATTTTATTTTTTATTTTTACAATAATTTTTCATTCGTGGTATGAATCCACAAGTTCAATAGTTATTTTTAAATTCATTTAACATATAATTTAGTTTCTTTATAATAGTAATAATAATCTTTTACATGATTTTATCTAGATTTTACATTAAACTATATTCGTATATAAATTACAATATAGTATCATGAAACACATTATGAACACAACCATATTACCCTATATGTCAAACTTACAACGTAAGGAATAATGATTTACATGTTGGTTATGCGTTAAGGTACTACGACGGTATACATGTATTAGAGTATATTATTAGGGTTACTAGTATGAGCTCACGGACCCAGTTAAGTTTTAAGATTTGCATTATATTTTCTATATATTGTAACCAAACTTATCAATAATATTCAATTCAATCTTTTACCATCTTACATTGTATCAGAGCCTTATGGTTTTGTGCACCACCACAAAAACATACAAACCCTAGACAGGGCGGTGTGCCGCCACCACCGCCGCCCTGTCCCACCTTCGTCTTCTGTTTCGGTTTTTATCTATTTTCTAGTTTATGTTTAATAAAGCTTCGTTATCAGTTGAGCATTCAAACCTATTACTCATACCCATTATCTTGGTTTGTTCGCATCCATTCTCTTGGTTTTGTTTCTGGATTATGGCTTCTAATTTGCAGCGGTCACCATGTTTTCTTTGTTCTTTTTATTTTTTCGTTTATCGGAGTTTTAGCCGCATCAAGGACCACGGTCCATGGCTACCGATCTCAAACTACGGTTTGATTAAATATTTCTATTATTCTTAGATCTACGGATCCAAGAGACCGACACCTGACCACGGTCAACGGTCTTGCTTTCTTTCCTTTTTTGTATCTACTTATGTCATCTCTTTATCTATGGACCCAAGAGAGTGTCGCTTGCAAGCCTTGAGACATCTCCAATGACTACGGTCACCAGGTCTTAACCTTTTATTCCAAGAATCAAGAACCATGAAGTATCAAACAAATTATGGATAGCACAATCAACCAAAATATGGATGACAACATCAAGCACAATAATGTTTGTTAGTAATAGTTTGGATAATCAAGTCGATCGAAGCATGTTTATCTTATTATTATTGTTTTACGTTTTTTTGTTTCCCGGTCCTAGCATCAAGTTACTTCCGCTACGACTACGGGGGAGTATTAGACTATATTATTAGGGTTACTAGTATGAGCCCACGGGTCCAGTTAGGTTTTAAGGTTTACATTATATTTTCTATATATTGTAACCAAACATATCAATAATATTCAATTCAGTTTTTTACCATCTTGGTTGTTCTATCACATCTTTTGGTCCACACTTTTATAACAAGATCATCTTTTTAGCTGCGGTATGTAGAGAGAAAAATTCTTAGAGTGGCCGGTGGTGCTCGGTTTTTGTTGATTCAATCGCGCTACTAAAGTAGTAACTTTATTAAGTCATACTTAGCAAATAGAAATCACAAAAAGTAAACTTCTTTATATACGACACATACAATATTTTTCACGTATAAGCAAAAACAATTCAAACCAAGCCATAAACAGTATTGCACATGCTTAGAAATCCCAAAGTTTAACCACCATAGCTAAACTAGAGGCGTGCAAACAAACTCTAGATATACCTTTTTACGCTCAAGCTCAGTAGTAGGCACATCAGGATTATCCTCAAGCCACATATTCGTTTCGTCAATGGCCTTCTCCATTTTCTTAAGGTTCTCGGGATGCATCCTCTTGTTAACATTGTATTCTTTAACCTTCTTTTTCATCTTGTAAATGTAATCTTCTAAAGCATTGTATGCATTCACTTTCTTCTTGTGTTCTTGGTCTTCAAGTTTGTACTTCTCCGCTTCTTTGACCATCTTTTCTATCTCGTACTTGGAGAGTCTTCCTTTTTCATTTGCGATGGTGAGTTGGTTTGACATGCCCGTTGATAATATCTTCGATGTGACTGTGAGGATACCATCAGAGTCTATCTCATAGCAGTCTTCAAATCTTACCTCTCCTTTTGGAGCAGGTGGTATTCCAGAAACTATGAACTTCCCCAACAAATGATTATCAGTAGATTTGGCCCTTTCACCTTGATACACCTTGATAACCGTCGAAGATTGGTTATCTTGAGTTGTAATATAATTTTTGTATTTCTTTGTAGGTATTTGAGTGTTTCGTGGGATCACAACATCAAATACTTCTCCTTTTATCTCTGTACCAAGTGATAAAGGAGTGACATCACGTAACACCAAATCTTGAATACCCTTATCCTTGCTACCACTTAACTTTGCAGCCATAACGGCTGCACCATATGCTATAGCCTCATCAGGGTTCACGCTTTTGCATAACTCCTTCCACCCAAAGATTTCCCGCAACATATTTTGGACCTTGGGTATTCTAGTCGAGCCACCAACAAGAATTATCTCGTCTATCCATGATCTTTCCATATTAGCATCTTTTAGACAAATGTCTAGAGTTGTGATGCACTGTGTGAACAAGCTCATGTTCAACTCTTCAAATTTTGCTCGAGTAAACCTCATTGAGAAATCAATTCCCTCATGCAAGCAATCCAACTCGATAGAAGTTTGAGTAGTGCTTGAGAGAATCCTTTTTGCTTTCTCACAAGCGAATCTCAACCTCCCTAATGCTCTTTGATTGCCCGTCAAGTCCTTATTCCATCTCCTTTTAAATTCGGAAACGCAGTGATCCACCATGCGGTTATCAAAATCCTCACCTCCCAAATGAGTGTCGCCAGAAACAGCTTTCACCTCGAAAACACCCCCTTCTTCAATGGTTGATAGAGACACATCAAAAGTACCCCCTCCTAAATCAAAGACGAGCACATTTATCTTACCAGTAAATTCAGACTTATTGTCTAGACCGTAAGCAATTGCAGCTGCCGTCGGCTCATTGATCATACGAAGGACATTCAAACCAGCAATAGTGCCCGCATCCTTGGTTGCTTGACGTTGTGAATCGTTAAAATAAGCTGGGACGGTTATCACAGCATTTTTCACATCTTTTCCAAGGTAGGCCTCCGCAATTTCTTTCATCTTTCCCAGAATCATTGACGAAATTTCTTCGGCTAAAAATATCTTCTCTTCACCTTTGTAGGACACAACAATCTTTGGAGTGTCTCCAGGCCCTTCTATCACCTTAAAAGGCCACAATTTTATATTTTCTTGCACTTTGGAATCACTAAACTTTCGTCCAATCAATCTCTTAGCATCTAAAAAACGTATTCATAATTGATTATTCAAACAATATCATGTAAATATCCAAATTTCCAAACAAAATTAAAGTTAAATTTTACTAATCAAGATGTTAAACGAATCTTTTTAGTAAGATTTGGTGCTTTTCATTCTTTTAATCCAAAGAAGTTCAAAAAAAGAAGAGACCACTTCATCGTTCAATGACTTTTTTGGTTGAACTTTTAAGAATCATTAACATAAACTTAAAGCAAGTGTAAATCATTTTCTTTAGGATTCAAATCCAGTGGATGTATATATGATCTCTATGATGGTTGACTTTCATCATGCAGATTTGTTCTTAACTAAATGAAAAGTTGTAGACTGACCGAAAATAGTGTTAGCTGGGTTCATGGCCATTTGGTTCTTGGCACCATCGCCGATGAGACGTTCTGCATCAAGGAAAGCAACAGTAGATGGTGTGGTTCGGTAGCCTTGTTCATTTGGTATGATTTCGATTCGACCATGGTTCGAAGTAGCGACACAAGTGTAAGTTGTTCCGAGGTCGATGCCGATCGCTGTAGCTTCGTTTACTTTGCCCTCCATTGTTCGAATGCTCAAAGTAAAATGAGTATGAAGTCTGTTGTTCTTCCTGTTATTTAAATGGAGTTGCACCCTTGTTTATTTAATAACATAATGTTTTTTTAAACATAAAATGTAAAATCAACTTAGAAACGAAAAAGTAAACTACTAAAGTCGTCTCTTGTCAAGATACATACATCAATAATGCGATATATTTGTATATTAGTTTAAGGTTGAATTGGTTGTTTCCATGAAAATTTCTTAGAAATAAATTGATAACATCCACAAGTTGACGATTGAATTAGTCACACGGTTCGGATTACTTATATATATATATGATAAACTATATGTGATATATATATTCTTCTAAAATATAAAATGTTTAGTTGAATTTCAAATAAAGTTCGATCGCTATTTATATATTAGTGTCAATATCATTGACAGGGCCGGTTCATAGAGCCTTCGAATAATTTTGGGTCCTACGCGGTTGAAAAAATAAGCCTCTATAATATAATATTAATAACATGTACATAAAAATCTATAATACGGCAATTGTTTTACCAATAAACAAAAATATAATGTAAAATAATCTAATTTACTTACTTAAAAAATCATAAGACTCTTCTAACATCTTTTAATTGAGTTTAGATTGAATAAATGGTAGTTGATCGACTAAACTAATTAAAATATTAACGAGTCCTAAGTTTCAATAGGTCAAAATAATTAAATTACTATTATGTTTGTTAATAATTTATAACTGTTTATAAAAATTATATATACATACATAATATATATATTTTTTTTAAATTTTAAGCCCATAAGGAGAATCTGCTCTGCATCATCCAGCTCGTACACCCTCAGGAGTCAGGACCACCCATAATATTGACAATCACTTTCCATCTTGCACCAATTAAAAATACTTCGATAATGTTCCTTAAAGATTAAATAATGTTAAATTCTATAACAAACCCTCTCTTTCTCTTACACGATGGCAGAGTTCAACATCAACGTTTGTGTCTTTAATTAAAAAGTTTTTAAAAAAAATAAATTTTACTAATTTAAACTATTAATTATTGATCAAATTTTAACTAACAATTTCATAAGTAATAATATTATTTTTTGATTTTATTATTACTAACAGTTTCAATTCTTCTTTTATAAAAGATAAGTGTTTTTGTTTTCGTCGTTGGTAAGTTGGTTGGAGACAAGCAAACACAAAAATTGAGTTATACATTTACATATACTAGTTTAGAAATCTTATAATACAAGGCTTTAATAAAATATTAAATTAATAATTATTTATTAATATTTAAACACAAAAAAAATATTTTTTGTGATAAAATATTATTGAAGTTACATGTAATAGTTAATTTAGGTAATAAAACAATAATAATGTTTTGAGTATCAAACTTTTGTTTTAAAAAGATTTTGCTTTAAAAAACTGTTTTTTAAACACTCCAATTATTTAAAAAAAATTATTTTTAAACGGTGTCTTTTTTCCAAATCCTTTGCATTAAAAACTTCAAATTTCATAATATATTGTTTTTTAAAAAAATAATTTTTATAATAAAAAGAAATATGTTTTTAAATAATCAAAAAATTGTTTGATGATTTGTAAAGTATATAATTAGTATTTAATGTATTATTAAATGGTTAATTTTAATTTGGTTATGACATATGTATAGTTAAGTGGAGGGGGTAAAAAGTAATCATGTGTCACATAAATATTTTTATTTATTAGAGTATATTTTTATTTTAAATATGTTATTAAAACCTGACGAAGTTAATAAACAATTAGACTTGAACTGTCATTAATAACAAAATCAAAAGTTAAAATTAATATTTGTTAAATTGATTGTTAGAATTAATATCAATGAATAGTTAATAATTTAAATAATTAAAACTTAATTTTTTTTCAGGGCTATATGTTTTCTTTAAGCAATGTATTATTCTCGATAAAGATATGGACACTTCAGGAAATAAAATGATAATTCTATAAAAATGAAAATTAAATAGAAAATAAGGTTAATTAAAGAGTAATTAGGTGATTTAATTACAAATATTGTAGTTAAAGTAGAAGTAAGAGGTCCCCTAATCCGATTATCCTTCTAAGACTTTCCACAACGTAGCGCATTTAGCCCCGCCCTTAGCCCCTTCCCTGCCGCCCTTCGGAAGGGCTGCGTTGTGCATGTCCATCCGTCCTTCACCCACCCTTTGCCAAGGGCGCCTCCACGGGTGCATTTTGTGGGGCCCACACACAAAAATGTGTGTTGTTTTGTTTTCATAATGGTTGTTTGTGAGAAGGATGGTGTTGGGGGTAAAAATTTATTGTGAGAAGGATGAATAAAAGTTAGTGAAAAGCTGATGTAGCATGCTGACTGAGACTATTTGTGGAAAGGGCGGTTTTAGCGTTGGGGACAGTCTAACTATTGGGGCGGAATTTCATCTGCTTTTTTTACTACCAAGCTCCGGCATAAGAATAAGATTAATCCATTCATGTATGTATAGGGTTCAATGCTAGTTAAGGTGGCCAACAACTTGATTTAAAGAAGTATTTATAGTTTGGGATTATGATAGCAGTTGATTAGTATTAAATGTTTATGATTAATAAGAGAGTAACTTCTTAGCATCTCGTATGACTTGTCGGCTAATGTCAGGTCCAGGGTATTGTTCCTACTATCTTGTATATATTCGCATGTTATCTATGAATTTGATTCTTTAGCAGCTAAACATCATGATTTGTCTTTCGTATCTCGGAATCCAGATAATACGGGATAATGCATCATCGATTATAAAGAAGATCAGAATCCTATGCTCTGTTATCAGCCCCCAAGTCCAACAATGCTTGGTAAGTGACCACAGCCAAATCTTCATTGGGCTTTCTAACTTAGCATTTTAAAATGGACTTTGAAAGGTAAAGACGGATCTTCCGTGACAGTTAACTGGGAACTGGACCGGTTGAACCAGGGATCGAACAGGGAACCGGACCGATTGAACTGGGGGGTCGAACTAGATGAACTGGGGGTTGGACCGGTTGAACCAGTTTTTTTGCATATATATTTATAAATTATTATAATTTTATCCGGTCTGATCGGTTGAACCGATCCAACCAGTGAACCAGTAAGACGTCCGGTTCACTATCCGATCCGGTTCTAAAAACATTGGATTTTGGTAAACTTTTGCCCCCAAAGGTCCTTCTTTCGAACCTAAGACTAGATAATTGAGTCTCGAGTCAACAATAGCTCAAATTCTCTAATCATATCCTTGCACTATCATTCTCATTAACAGGACGCACTAAGATCTAACCTTCAGCATGCACATTTAACGTCACACTACTGACCTTTGATACCAATTAGTACTTTAGAGGAGACCTCCTCAAACCCACAAATCATAAATGAAATAAGAAATTTCATCCTACAACCAATCATTGATGAAAAATATAAGAAATTGATTACATAGCTTATAACATGTTCACACAAATCTCTCTTTTATTGACATAGGATCATTGAGTTCATAAATCATAACTTTCGGTGGGTGTTTAAACTTCTCATATCATACACATCTGATATTTTGAGAACTACATCAGCGGCGTACAAGCAAACTCAAGGAATGCCTTTTTGCTCTGAAGTTCATCTATCGATGCATCTTGGTTGTCCTCTAGCCACTCGGTTGTGTCAGCAATGACGTTCTCTATTTTCTTCAAGCTATCAGGGTGCATCTTCTTGTTCATATTGTAATATGCAATCTTATTCTTCATGTTGTATAAGCAATCCTCCAATGCATTGTATGCAACAACTTTCTTCTTGAATTCTTGGTCCTCATGGTTGTACTTCTTAGCATCTCTTACCATCTTCTCAATCTCTTGCTTTGAGAGTCTTCCATTTTCGTTGGTAATCATGAGTTTCTTCGACGTACCAGTGGATAATACCTCAGCTGTGACTGTGAGGATACTGTTTGCATCTATTTCAAAGCATACCTTAAGTTTTGAAACACCTTTTGGAGCAAGTGGAATTTCAGAGATTTTTAACACCCCTAACAAATGGTTATCTGTTGATATGGATCTTTCACCTTGATACACCTTGAAATTCATGGAAGATTGGTTATCTTTGCTTGTAACATAATTTTTAGAGATCTTTTTTGGTAGTACAGTGTTCCGCGGGATCATCACATCAAACACTTTTCCAACTATTTCTATACCAAGAGAAAAAGGAGTGACGTCCGATAGTAACAAACCATCAACACTCTGATCACCGTTACCATTTAAATTTGCAGCCAAAAGAGCTGCACCATGCGCAACGACCTCATCAGGGTTTACGCTCTTGCATAGCTCTTTTCCGTCAAAGAGTTCCTGCAACATATGTTGGACCTTAGGAATCCTAGTCGAGCCACCAACAAGAATGATTTTTTCAACCCATGATTTCTCCATCTTTGCGTCTTTTAAACATTTGTCTATTGTCTCGATGCACTGAGTGAACAAGTTAGCGTTTAGTTCTTCGAATTTAGCTCGAGTAAACCTCATTGAGAAATCAATTCCCTCATGCAAGCAATCCAAATCGATTGACGTTTGAGTAGTGCTCGAGAGAATCCTCTTTGCTTTCTCACAAGCATATCTCAACCTTCCCAACGCCCTTTGGTTCCCCGTCAAGTCCTTCTTCCATTTCCTTTTGAATTCCGAAACACAGTGAGCGACCATGTGGTTATCAAAATCTTCACCTCCTAAATGAGTGTCACCCGCAACAGCTTTCACCTCAAAGTTACCCCCTTTCGAAATAGTCAATAAAGAGACATCGAAAGTTCCACCACCAAGATCAAAGACGAGCACATTTATCGTCCCAATGATATAATGCTTGTTTTCTAGACCATATGCAATTGCAGCTGCAGTAGGCTCACTGATCATACGAATGACGTTTAATCCAGCAATAATACCAGCGTCCTTGGTAGCCTGACGTTGTGAATCATTAAAATAAGCTGGGACAGTTATCACAGCATTTGTCACAACTTTTCGAAGATACACATCAGCAATTTCTTTCATCTTGCCAAGAATCATTGCTGAGATTTCTTCGGCGCGAAATTCCTTCGTTTCACCTTTGTATGTGACAACAATCTTTGGTGTGTCACCATGCCCTTCAATGACCTTGAAAGGCCACAACTTCATGTTTTCCTTCACTTTAGCATCACTAAATCTCCTTCCAATCAACCTTTTAACATCTGAAATTAATATCATATATGGTTAGTTTTTTTCTTTTGGTTTGATCAGATTAAATGAACAGTAAGCAAACTTAATGGGCAAACTAACCGAATATGGTGTTAGCAGGGTTCATGGCCACTTGGTTCTTGGCACCCTCGCCAATGAGACGTTCTGCGTCAAGGAAAGCGACCGTAGATGGTGTGGTTCGGTTGCCTTGTTCATTCGGTATGATTTCTACTCGACCACGGTTCCAAACCGCAACACACGAGTACGTTGTTCCGAGGTCGATGCCAATCGCTTGGGCTTCATTTGCCTTTCCCTCCATTACACTTGGACAATCAACGCAAAGTTATTGTCTATGTGTTTTGCTTTTTATCTAGTTAAAAGTGTTGAAACTTGAAACTTCAATTCTTGATCATCAACATGTTTCATTCTAAAAGGAAATTTTAAATCCAAAAGTCGCACTGAAGAAAGTAAACTACAAAAGTCTTCTATTGTTTACTTAATTTATTATTATTGGTTATTATTGCTATTATAAGATGTTAAGATATATGAATAAACTTGTATGAAAAATGCAGGAAACCTCGACGTGTTGAAAATTGAATTAGTCAATTGGTCTAACCAATTTTATAAATAAACTAAACAATATATTAACGCGTCTATCTTATCACTTTCAAATTAACAAAAGAAAAAAATATTTTATATTTTAGTATGTAGTTTGCTCCTAGATTCTTCTTAGGATGCTAATTTTAAATGTTGTCAAGAATTAACAAATGTTTATTTATTTGCACAGACCATCTAAGGTATATAATTTACTATAATAATAAGCGTATATATCCATCTTTTAATCCTTCAAATGATTCATACTTTGATTATTATATTGTTTATTTTGTGGTATATAAAAATTGTTTACTTGATGTTGATTTAACACCCGCTTTGCACATAGACCGGGAGTCTTGGAAGAGATCGTATCGTTTTGGTATCTAATGTACACAACCTCATTTTTTGCAAGCGGTCATTTTTTATGGCTTGAAATCATAACTTTAAGTTAATAAAATAGCAACCTTTCATATGATTTAGTTAAACATATTCAAATTTGGGTAACCATAAAGGGTATAGGATGAATTGCCTCTTTAAAATGAATTAAATTGTTTTACTGTAAAGTTAAAAGTTATTGAGTGGTGTATTGTTAAATTTTAGTGTTTAAGTATACACATTGAGAAAACACACACATTGAGACACACCATTACGAAAATCCTGTTAAATAAAGTTATGGTTAAACTAGAGGGACTAATTGTGACTTTGTTTGATAGTTAAGGAGCACTTTATAAACTGCTGAAGAAGTTTTATAAAGTGCTGAAGAAGTTTATAAAACTACTGAAGAAGAAAAGTAGTTTTATAAAACTACTGAAGAAGAAGCTCGCAAACTACTGAAGAAGAGAAAGCTCTATATATACAGAGATAATCGGTAGTTAGGAATAACAGAACAGAACAGAGTGTATGTGAGCAGAGCGTATTTCTTCTGTAGTTTGAATTCTTCCAAATTCTGTTGTAACTCGATTTGATTGTTCATGTTTGTTCTTGATTTCGTAATAAGAATCATTCAATCGTTGGTTGATCAATTG
>BJCM01061930.1:15029-49458 GCA_018326385.1 Flaveria bidentis | reverse complement strand
GAACAAAGGGCTGATATTCTAACTAAAGCTCTTCCGAGGTTAAAATTTGCAGAAATGAAGAAGCTTTTGAGAGTTGGTGAAATCAAAGAATTAAGGGGGTGATTGTTAGATTGTAATTCTTTGTATTAGTTTGTGTTTGTAAGTTTAGTAATGGATATGTTAGGTCTTGATAGTAGAGGGACTTAATATGTAAATGGTTAGTTCTATCTAACACTATAAGAAGGTGATTAGTGTGTATTAGAAAACGGATTTTGATAATTCAATCAAGGAAATATTCAGTAAACAATTGTTAGTTAATTTCGTTTCTATAAAGTAGATTAAAATACTAATCATAACAAGAATGTTATTAATTATCCATTTATACTATTCTTGAGCCATTTGAAATAAATGAAAGCAATTTGGTCAAAGCCCAAAGAGATCAACCCTAGCTAGTGTGAAAGTTACCGGTATAACTCACTATTATAGATCAGTCAAACTATTTGTAAATGTCCTGTAATCAAGTTAGGTTGTAATCAGATTATATATGAGTTGTAATATATAAAAAATGAATATAAGATATAATATTATTTTAGTTTTCAACGGGTTTACCTACATGTGTAATTAAACACAGTAAAAACATCAACCCATTGAACCGGTTTACTAAATAAGTTAAACCAGTCAACAAGAACATAACTTGTCTATTAAACAGGTTAGACACTACAACCAAACTGATTATTCACGTCTCTGATTCTTGTCGTGTTTTGGATCACGTCAAGACTGTCACGGCTAATCAAAATATAAGCTTTCTTGTTCCAGTAGTTTGATATTACTATTGTATTAAACAGATTAATGTTTTATGAGTTTCTAAAAAGTACTGACAATTTTTACGGATAATTAAAGGTTTTCACAAAGTAAAAAAGGTGATTGTACATATAATAAGGTATATTCCAGAGTCATTAAAGAATATTGCATTTTTCACCTCTATCATCATGATCCATTGGCTGCAATTAACATATGTAGTCCTTTTTAGGAAAGTTACAAGCTTGTTCAAGAAAGTTGAGACTAATTATTACAACTTAAAATGCCTAAATGCAGCTTCTTGAGTGGTTGATACTTCAATTAGCAGAGAACTTTTAAGTCTTAACTTTGAATCCAAACTTGAGTTTTGTCTACTAGTGTTATGCAAATGATCCACATGCAAACATTATTTTAGGAGTCTTTTGAAAATTTTTAAACTGAAGTAAATCTTTTTTGCTTTTGTTGCTGCAAAGATCCTCATAGTTGGACTTGGGCCTTTGCAGCAATGGAAGAGCGAGAAAAAGTCTCTTCCTCCACACTGTTGCTTAAGTCCCTACGCTAGATGCACGGATTTTTGTAACAATATTGTGAATATTAAAGATTGTAGGTTAGAACTTTTCACAAGCTCATGGAATAAGAACTTGCAACAAAATTGCGTGCATATCCTTAATCCTTCAAATTTTGAAGATGATATAGTAGGCATACAGATTTGACAATTTGTTTACATATTATTTTGACATTATAGACAGACATGGTAGGGTCAACTGTTAATGATGATCTTCAAGACACACTTGATTTTGGTATGTAACTTGATAGCTTTATGTCTGTATCATCCTCAGCAGCCCAATTTAAAAATCCCATTTTATCAACTAATTCCACTATATAAAAAAGATTTTTCTACAAAAAGCAGTTTCAAGATTGCATTCCACCAGTTCTTCCTTAAGCATTTCTATTGGCGGCTTGATTAACGCGCAAAAAAGAGAGATTTTTAAGACAGGATATTCTCATATGAATCTGTTTACATTACACACCATCACTAAACCAAAGTAACTGAACAGTTGGTCTTGTTTTGAAATTTAGATAACGTGCTCGTTGGTTGTATTGTTTTTCTTGCAGTTGAAATTAATGCGTGGTGACTTTGAACAGATAAAGAACCATATAATCATCCCTCATTTAGGAAGCTAATGAGGGCCTACTGTGATTATTAGCACAAGTGGGAACATGAGCATGGTATTATATGCTTGAATTGAATGAATGTATCAAATATGTTAGTGGTAAACCACCTAACTGCCCTCATGTTTTACTTGTATTCTAAGCAACCTTTTTTGTTTTCAAATTAACTATTTCTTGGCCTCAAATCCACTACCAACCCTCTTTCTTTGTCTAAGTCAAAGTCAAATTCGTGTAACCGATAAAGATTATAGGTGATATTGGATGTAAAAACATGAATGATACATATGTCTAACAGATTGAATCAAGGTTTAAGTGCACACACTAATGCATGTAGCCATCTAAATGACATGCATATGTTTGAAAACAACCACCATTATACATGATAGAAATTGGAATTGAAATTGGAATTGAAATTGAAAATGAAAACTCACAGAGGTTCATTCATATCATCACACCACCATCATCATCAAAAGTAAAATAGTAAAATATTCAAGAAAAATGATTCAAAGGGTTTCCGTGTAGTTTCCTTATCTAAGCAGGTTGATGAGAACAAAGATACCAATTTTTCTTTCAGTCAACACAAAATGTCAAAACCATAGAAAATATTACCAACTACAAGCTCATTTATGCACTATAAATAGCATCAACCTTACGTTAATAACCTCCATACAAGAACAACTTTCAATCTTTCTCTCCTTTAGATATCGCGTTCTTCCATTAATCAAATGGCATTTTCACTTCATTTTGTTTTTATTGTTTCTGCATTACTCTTTTCACTGCTAAATCCAGTGCAAGGTGACACTTCTAGCAGTTCTTTCATCCATTCTCGGGCAGGATACTACCCGAATTCTGAAGGAAAAGGATCAGAAAGTGAGAATCAATACATATACAAACATGCATACATATATATAATGTTTAATCTTCTGCTAATTAAATACTTTTTCATGATTCTTTGATGATGTAGCAGCTGGGAGGTGTGGATATGGTTCATTTGGAGCAATAATTAACTATGGTGATGTTGCAGCTGCATCTGATCTTTATCGCGATGGTGTAGGCTGTGGTGCTTGCTATCAGGTTAACTATAAACATATATTAACATCTAAAAGAATTATCCTTATACATAACTAACATCACTACTTTATAAATAATAATCAGGTGAGGTGCACAAATGCTAAAGAGTGCTCGGATGAAGGAGTGACAGTTGTTATAACCGACCAAGGATCCAGTGATCGTACAGATTTCATCATGAGCCAGAAAGCCTTCCGTAAGATGGCGCAGAATCCATATGCAGCATCTTATCTACTATCACAAGGAATTGTGGATATTGAATATCGAAGGTAAGATTCAATCTTATAAACTTACTTTGTGTTACTATCATAAAAAAGTTTTAAAAATATATATATAAAAAGTCTACTTTAGAAATTAAATAAATTAGTTTCTGCCATCTCTTCACAGGGTTTCATGCAGCTACCCAAACTATAACATCACAATAAAGATTGATGAGAGCAGTGATTACCCATATTACCTAGCTTTTGTCATATGGTATCAGCAAGGCCAAAAGGATATCACTGCAGTGCAACTATGTGAGGTATGCATATAGCGCATGCACACGCATGTGTGTATATATTAATCAAAATATATTGTTTTTACTGTAGTTTACTATGTTTCATATGCAGACCAATAACTTCAACTGCAAGTTACTGGACAGAAGCTACGGATCCGTGTTTACAACATCATCACCACCTAGCGGCCCGTTGTCTCTAAGAATGTTACTAAGCGGTGAAGATGGAGATGAAAAATGGGTTGTTCCAGTTAATTCAATACCTGAAAACTGGAAGAAAGGGGATATATACGATACAGGGGTCCAAGTCGAAGAATAATCAGTTAAGCGCGCATCTATAGGGATTTTTTTTCTTCAGTAATAAGCGTAAAAAACATGAATAATTGTCTCTAGGTTGTTATAAGGTCGATGTAAGTTGGTTAAAGTTGTATCAAAATTCGTTATTGTTTGCTTTGTAAGAGTTGAAGATGTTACAGTAAAAGTGTATCAATTTATTTAAGTGTTGGTTGCCTGAGGGAAATAAATAACTTTTTGTATGAAATGATTGCTGGACATAAGTGGGGGGTTAGAAAAAGCTTTTTAACGAATAAAAATGTTATCTTTGAATATGATTTGTGGATATAAACAATTGTCTTTACTCTTTAAGGCAAAAGCCATGATGTGATTGAGAGGATTCTCAAAATGCAATTTCCTTGAAGTATGGAATGGAATATTTTTTATATTGTTTTCTGTTATATAGTTATTTCATTCAATTTTTATTTTCAGTTATAAAGAGATTTCGGCCTTACTGATCATGGATTAAACAGTAGGTTACAAGTTAATCGTTAGAACTTGCGTAGCTTATAGCTATGTACTGTAATTTAATTTAGTAGCTTGACACGTGACATAATCAGTGTGATGAACGGACATAAATTATATCTTTGGGCGTCCATTAAAGCCATTCGATGTCTAATAAGGGATTTCATTTATGATTGAAGAATAAAACAATTTCTTCATTCTTCCACGATACATCCCACTCAAAAAGATTGTGTATTGGCATGAACTTAAACCATTTGTATTTAGGATAAACGGTTTCAAATCATAAACGATTTGACCAACCTGTTTATGACTTGCATAACACGTTTAACCCATTATGTATTATTTAACCCTTATTAAACAAGTGAAATTTAGCATTCGTGCTATTGAACAGGTTACACTTAGTTGCATTAAACATGTTGTGCCATGTAAGTAGCGTCTTAAACATGTTTGTGTGTGATGGGAATAGCTCGAACGAGAAATATTTAATTAGAACACTAAAAAACAATTAAGACAATGATGGATTGGAATATGAAAGGTAGATAGCTGAGTGTTCAGGGAAACAAAGGGACAAAAGTCAATCCTCACATGGAGGCTGGGCTTATTACGAGGTGGCCGGGCCAAAACATAGCTCGGGCAAACATTGAAGAGCAAGGAAGAGGCGGAAAAGGATAAGTCTAGCCGAAGGAAGCAACAAACCAAATCAGAAGCAAGGGCACCCGTTCACCGTCAAGAAAAGATTGACTTAATGCAGCAAGTGAAATCAGTATCAGGAATCTCAATGAGGATAGAGGCATCAAGAATGCAAGATAAGATTCTAGTGGGTAAATAGAAGCGCCAAAGAAAAAAGAAAGAGAACACTAGATAATAAATTGAACCGACAGTAACAAAAAAGAAAGGAATCTCAATGAGGATAGAGGCATAAAAAAAATGTATGATGAAAGCAAATACATAAATTTTGATCACGCGGTACACTTACGAACCAACTTCATACCAAGTTTGACAAACAAAAACAAACAGTTCAATAATTCCAAGTTTAATTCAACGAAAAGATTACAAATTAAGATTCAACATTCGCAAATTCAGATTTAACCACCAACTAAATTCATAACAAAACGATCACAAACAGAAAAACTGGAACAAATATGAAAACTAGCAGAGCCATCAGCTGTGCAGCAGAACAAAGGTACTTCATCATGCATGGCTAAAAAGCTTTCAACCCTACTCATTTACTAAATCTAAACCAACAAACAAAATGACATATTAACTCCACATGGCTTCTGCCTACACTTATGACATCTCTCTGAATCTAGCAAGAGCTTTCTTCTGAATCAAGGTTCGGTAGCTATCACCTGCTTGCACCTCAAGACTCGGGTCCAATTTCTTGGGTTGACTCCCGAGTCCAGCTCTCTTTTCTGTTGCCTGCGCCTGCACCGGTTCCACCATCCCACTCCCATCCTTTCCCAACCCCTGTTCATTAAATCACAAAAACAGAACAAAAGCAATCCCCCCGTTCTATGTCAGTAAACTGTAACATTTGAAACATTTTCTTTAGCAGTATACATACTACCACCAGCTCCACCTTTTCAAGATTCAACTACAATAAGAAAAGGTTACTTTTTGGCCCAACCCAATCAAACCCACACTAAAAATCTAGTGAATAAAAGCTCCATCCGTGTGCAAAAGTATATGTATATGGAAAGCAAAAGCTAAACAAGTTCAAAAAATTACCAAGCCTTCTTGCCAACCCATGTTGCGAAGCATTCTATTACCAACATTAGTCTCATCAATAGCCTTCTCAGCTGTGATTACATCATAGTTCTGAACACTGCTAATACCCTCTCCACCGCTGCCACGTCCTCCAACACCAGGTGGAAAAGGCATAGAATCTATTCCACCCCTTTTCAAAGCCGATTCTCGATCTTACCAGTTCAAACATTTTAAAAACAAACGATTCCCACACAAAGTCAATACATAAAAATTAAGAATATTGAAATAGTCAACAGCCAATGAAGGCTCTTGGTCTTTTTACGTCTCCGGCTTTTAGTTTACTTTTTATAGATATGGTAAGAAGTTGAGAGGTGCTTACTTGGATCCCCGACCCCGAGATCAGATACATCATCCCCAAACGATGAACCATACAAACTCCTCCTTTCAGCAGCTCGATCTCTATAAGTAGTATGACCCTGTTCTTTGACTGCCGATTGTACAGGCAACTCAGAAAATCGTCTTTTACCACTCACAGTAGGTGCCGGTGATGTGTAAGAACCTAGAGCAGATGCATCTGTCCTAAACGGGACAGCAGAATTTTGTGCTTCTGTAACCACAGATGGTCCTGTAGATACATTTGTAGATGATGATGTCACATATGTGGACCCCCTTATCACACCTCTTAATGTCCCTCCAGATATGTTAGCTGCAGGCCTGGTGGTCTCCTGGGCAGAATCTAAGCTAGCAGATGTGTTCACAGAAACTGGTGTGGCTGAGTTGTCTAATACTACTTTTCCCTTTGTTGATGGTCCCACAGGATTAGGTTTTTCTTCTATTATGCCAGCTGGTGTGTTGCCATCAAGAGCCACCCGTGGTGCTTGACTTTCATGACTCCTTTGCTTCCACATGGACAATACATTACTCATTTTCTTCTTGCTTGCCAAAATACTGCTTTTTGAAGCAAGTCTTATTTCTTTCATTTTTTCTTTCTCTTTTTTCTCTGCGGCTAAAGCGGCAGCAGCTGCAGCCTGGACAGCATCTGGTAACGAAGTGGTCTTATCATTTGATGTTGTCATGGCGGCTGGTGCAGATATAACTACTTTTCTGGTGTTAGAACCATCAGATGACTTGGCTGGCTCATTTTCTTTTCCAGAGGCTTTATCATTTTGATCATTACAAGGGACATATTGTTGACTTTGGTGATCGTAAGAATACCAAACTCCATTATTGCCATCATAGTACAGACCTGTATATGAGTAACAAAATACACATTAAACAAAGTGCCAATATTGTAACAATAAGAAGCATTATTAGAGAACAAATAAAAGAACCTGTATTTCCATCATAATAGAACCCAGAGGCAGCATCGTAGTAATAGCCAGAAGCTTCATCCCAAACAAAACCAGATTGTGGGGCTGCAGCGTCCTTTTGATCTCCGTTAGATTGTTTGTCATCGGGATTATACTCTTTCGGGGCCCATCCAACAGCATCATACTACATGAAATAAATGAACACTACTAAGAAAAAACAAGAAAATCTATTAGCCCTGTGATTTAGAAAATTACCTGCTGAGAAAATGCTGCAGCTTCAATTGCTGCAGCAGCAAGGCTGCTAGAGTGAGAAGAAGATGCACCAGAGCTTGGCCCAAGGATGCTTTTTGCATATGCTACTCGTAAAATTTGGCCATTTCTTTCAAGTGCAGTCCCATTTGTTGCCTCAAGAGCTTTGGTGGCATCATCAACCTAAGAGAAATGCTTGTCATGAGTTACTTACATTTTTTTGGGGGAGGTGTTCTATAGAGCTACTGGAGCATAAACTTACCGAGTGAAAATGTACAAATGCAAATCCCCTTGAAACATGAGTAAATTTGTCTCTGACAAGCCGAAGATCCTGTAAATACAATATTAGTAAATAATGAAACATTTTATGACTAAATCAACAACCATTTTTACCTTGATTGGAGCATGTTTAGAAAATTCATAGCGAAGCACTTCCTCGTCAGCATTTTCATCCAATCCTCTTACAACCAGAACATGGGTGGGGCCTGAATGTAAAGTTGCAAAAATAATTAAAAAAAATCATGTGTACCTAAGAAATGACACTTTAAGAGTGAAAAAACTAACCTGTCTCTCCTTTCTTACCAAATGAACCATGATTTGATAATATCATATCAGCAGGAGGAGCATCATCTGTCCTAGGTTCATTACACTGATACAAAACAGCCAAAAAAAGATTAAATCTATACTAATTATCTCAAATATATATAAAGCATACTTTCAGGTATAAAAGACCACCTGAAAACAAGATGTCCTCCTTGCAAAATTTACACAGCCACATATAGTGCACATCCAATCACAAAGAAGTGCGGTGCCCTTGTGGTTCATATGACCCACCCTAGATGAACCATCTGACCCGAAAGGAGGTCCACCTGCTCCTCCAGCTGGCTTACTGCTGAATAAAACATAAGGTAAGAAACTATGACATATAAATGCACTAATAGATTAAATAGAACTGTACCTGTACTCAAAGAATATCTTCCTACCATCAACAACAAGACCCTCATCTCCAACCTTATCCATCATCGAACATGCAGATCCCTTTTTCCGCAACGATACATTCATAAATTCCACACACAAAACTTGCATATCATAATTAGACAGAAAAGGAAGGAAAAAGTTAGTACCGTGGTAGGGAAATCTATAAATGCAAATCCACGAGAAATGCCAGAATTTCGCTCCTTAATAACACGAACATGGCGAAGAGGTCCCCATTCAGCCTAAGTAATGTTTTTATCAGAAACTTAATAATAAACAAACAATTATAATGTATTGTAAGGAGATGAGTGAGAAAGAGTACAAGAATTTGATGCAGATCTTCTTCGGTTGTCTTTTGGGACAAACCCTTTACAACAACAGTAGCAGATGGAGCCTACAGAGATGATGCTCAACCGTCATTGAACTAAAACATCTTAAAATATTTGGTTTAATATTTAAAACGTACCGCTGAATAATATTCATGATGACGTTTTTTATCATAATCTCTTCTTCTATCTGACCTGTCATACCAATCATCATCATAACTGTCCTCTCTATAACTTCTCCCACGACTACGACTTCTTGGAGTTCTAGATCTAGATCTAGACTTAACACGGTCATCATGTCCATGTGACTGGGACCGGGACCTGGACCGCTCATGTCTTTTGTATGGACTCAGGTCCCGTTTTCTATCACGTGAGTCACGCCTTCGCCAACTGTCCTCTCGCCTACCACTACCTCTGTCATAATCAGAATCATAACTGTGCCTTCCATTATCATAGTCTCTCTCACGGCTAGTTTCCCTGCTTTGTGAAACACGTGGCCTATAGTCATAATCATCATATGCATAATCATCGCGATCCCTTCCACCATATCTCTGAGGCCTCTCATACCTCCCTTCATCATAGTAATCACCTTCACGATACGGATATTCATCCTCATAAATTCGTCTTCTTGTTTGAGGCCAACCTCCAACAGATGGTGGTCCCAATGCATCCTGTTGGAAGGCATTTCTTGAATAGATATCATCTCTTGGTAAACGTTCATCTAAATACCTCCTATCATCGTATAGATCACCCGCCCTGCAAATTCAACAAACCAGATGCAAAAACAAAACGAAAACAGTGATATAACAGGTCATTAAGATTATGTATGTTAGAAAAAAAATGTTATATTGGTAAAATCAAGTGTAACTCACCGAAAATTTGGATCATGGACTGCAGGATACCGTTCGAGGGCCTGTGGATTCAAGAAATTAAGGTGTGTCAGCAAGTTTATAAGGATGGAAGTAGAAGGCAAATCGATTCCATATCCTCACTGTCCCATGCTTTATCTCACAGTCACAAAAAGCCCTAAAATCTTTGTATTTGTATATGATCCCATATATGTGATTAAAAAAGAAACCACAATTACGCTGTTATTTTCCCATCCATGCTGAGGACCATAGCGACCCGGATCCATTTTGGAACGACCCGTCACTGTTTACCCCTGCAAAGCTCTTGATGATCGCTTACTGTATAAACCTTTTTCTCCTGTAATGGATGCACAAACAAGCAGTCATGCTACAGTAAACTGAGAAACAATAGTTAGGTTTTGACCTCCCACGTAACTCGACTCATCAAAATCTAATCTCTTCCCAGAAATATCCATCTTTAATTTCTTGTAATATAGAAACCAAGGTTCTTGAGGAAGAAACCAGTAGATGACTAAGTACATACTTATTTGCAGTTCAAAAAGAATATACAGTAAATCAAGATCATACAGATATAACTTTCACTGCATATAAACTTATGTACAAGGATTCGCACAGCACAAAAATATATCCTAAAACCATTTGTTATATTCACAGATAAATTAAATAGCTACTCATAAAGCACATATGACATGTTAGGATATCAGTAATATCACACACACACAATGATTGCAATGAACAAAATATAAGAACATGAGGATTTAACAAGGTTCAGTCGGTGTGACCTAGGACCACAGGCTGCAACTAGGGTTTATATTTTATTAAGGTGCTCAAGAAGTTTCAAGCACAATGGTATGTATTTATAATATTAAAACTACGGTAAACATCTTGGGGAGCAAGAAAGGTAATTATGGAAACTTCTCATAATCACAGCCGAGACATAGGCTAGGGTGCCAGCCCCTAATCAAGCCTCCATAAAAACTGAATATATGGGCAATTTCAATTTTAAAGGTAGTCTGGAAACATCTTGAATGTAACTGGAGAGTTGAAACCAAGACAAATTTGCTGTCACTAATCAGTAGATTCCCAAAACATGAGATCATACTTAAGACTGATACCTAAACACGAACAACAACATTTCACAAACCCACAACTCAAACTAGGTAATGTGTCCTTAAATACAAGACCTATACGATTTACCTAATTACCTTAACTGATAAAAGAAAGCAAAGTGCCATAGATCACTCAGATGTTTAGAAACTTTAGTTCAGTTTCGACGGCTCAGTCTAGCCTAACCCTGGCTACAAACATACTATAACATAACTAAGTCGTAAATCTAAACGACCCGTACGTTCACCGCCTTTGACTTCAACTAATCCTACTGTATTGTCCCATCCACCTTAACACGCATCTAATGTTCTGTTTCTTAAATGCAAACCCTGTGAATAACTTAAAGAATAGATATTTGCACTCACCCAGCTGGAGGCATACCTTCATCAAAGCACAACACTTATCCAGATGCCAAATTTAAAATATTAGTCTTTTTAAATAATACAAACTAATCACATATTCACATCTTTTCCCCCAAAGGCTTCATATGAACAACAATTACAACGACATCACAATGCTCCCCAATCAATTACCAACTCAACAAGCACATACTCCATTGAAATCGAGTTAGCCCACGACTCCATTCTTTTCAAGTTTTAAATTCAAGGTTTAAACTTGATCATTCACAACAGAAATAAAACAAAACACTACTAATTAACGATCAACAGAGTATCCTAGTCCATGCCAATGGCAATCTTGCTACACCTGGTAAATTCCTGTTCCACTTAAACACAACATCAAACATTCCCCATATAAATACCCTAAATCAACTACAAACATCCGTAAGCCCCAATTATTCTATCACAAATCAACAAAAAACCATAGACTCACAGGTATCAGGCTGAAAACGCAATCGGATCGCCCGATTTAGGTGTAAATCTCCGTTTTAACAACGCCACGTCAGGTGAATTCGAAGGCCTCGTGTAGCAGATGGACAATTAACAGGACTATGTAGAATCGAACAAAATCACGTAAATCGAAGATTCGATAGGGTGATTGAAGATTAAAAAGATGTAATTTATGACAACTGACAACCTAACAAGGCGGTTTTGAATAGATCTGTGGTTATAGGGATGATGAATTTTCATACGAAGAAGTAATCAGATAATAGGGCAAACACGTCTTCTTATTTAATTAGGTTTTTCGGGTTATATAGTTTGGGTAGTTACATATATGGCCCTTGCACTTTTTACTTGGTAAAAAGACAAGTTAAAACTTAATAATCCGACTATTATTCATAAGCGTAGTTTATGATACGCATTATTAATTTGATCAATACAACTTTTAGCTTTTATCTTTATTACCAATCATAATTTTAATTATCATAAGTGACATTTGATTTTACTAGTAATGATGATATGAAAAACAGTTAATATAACTTTAATGATTTTCATGAATTTAAACGTAACGTGAATGAAGTTAAAAATACATGACGTCAATGAAGTTAAACATATAAACCATCAAGCCTTTTATAGTTCCATGAAACAAGCTTCATATGTCATCATTCGTAACCCTTCGAAGATTTGCCTGCATAGATAAATGGTCATTAAAATGAATTTATTGTAGTTTTTAGCATATGTGATAATAACAAAACATATATAATGATATAAAACAAAAACCAAAAATATAAAAAGTGCGAATTGCGCACATCACTTTTTATACTTAAAAAACATGTATTTGCAAAAACTGTATTGGTAAGTAATAAAGAAACTTTTACTTCTAGACACATAAATATATTCAACAAAAGTTGTTGTTCTACATATATATTTATGTTTTGTGTTTTGTTGATTGTTTTTACAACATTAATTTTATACATGATAAAAAAACTCTCAATGAATTTGATTTTTTGTGGGATCTGGTTTCATGGATTTTTTTTTTGTACTAATGACTTGATACGATTCATGTATAAATGGATTTTTAAATAACATCAAAGAAAGGTATTTATATATGTATGTTAGTGTAACAATTGATGCTCAAAACCTAGATAAAATTTAGAGTTGTGGCTATCTAGGTCTATAAAACCACTAGTACCTAAAAAAGTGAAGGTTGAAATTTTGACACTCTTTAATGACTTAATTAAAGATAGCTGCTTCATGTGGAAAATCTTTTCATCTTTATGATCAAAATTTTCAACAATATCTTCATTTCATTTTTTTCATCTTTGATATAACCTCTTTTTATGTTTGTAGCAATTGTGATCGTGTAACGTCTTAGTTCTCATTAATATGAATTTGGAATATTTGATTGTAATGATAAATATCTCATTATGATGTGTCGGCATCCGTACATCTTGTCATGACGATACATAGGACTTATAAAAATGACGCTTTAGCAATTTCCATTGATTAAAAATAGGTTTCAAATATCAAATACATCAAATTAGATGTGCTTAAAATAAGATTAGATGTTCTAGTATGCAAGTTTTAGTTTTATACGAATCAAATAAAGAATCGAAAATCTATATCTATATTCTATAATATAAGAGGTATTCAAATGAGATCGAACTGAATGCAACATGTAAACATAATTATAGTGTGTTTTTGTGTTAAAAATAGTAAACTGACCAAATGATTATCCGATATGAAAATGTTCAAGCTAACAACTATATTGACTTTTAGAAAGTCAACAACGTGGACAAAGATTCACAAGCAGGGACTTCTAAGTTCTAACAATAAATGGTGAGTTCATATTAAATATTAATAGGTTAGGGTTTTGTTGAATATCCGTGTTTAAAGAACACTATATGCTCAAAGGAAAGTCAAAGTTTGAATTAATTATTATTATGACTATTAGTGTACAACTTGGATTACATGACCATAACTAATGTGCTGTATGGTTATGGTTCAACCTCTTGTTTGATGTCAAAGAATATCACCAAACTGAGATCAAGATTCAAACCAAGAAAGCCCGATCAAGAGTTCAGTTTGATCCCGTTTGTTATCGTGAACAAGCCCCCACAGCCTGTAATCAAGAGC
This sequence comes from Flaveria bidentis, assembly GCA_018326385.1. Taxonomy (NCBI): domain Eukaryota; kingdom Viridiplantae; phylum Streptophyta; class Magnoliopsida; order Asterales; family Asteraceae; genus Flaveria; species Flaveria bidentis. The sequence continues at coordinate 35,631 of BJCM01061930.1, read as the reverse complement.
ATAATTATATGACCGCGGTAAAAGAAACGGTTTGGAGCGAAGGAAACCTGGAAGTGTTAATCAAGATAGGCTAAATATGCTGAATGCATTGGAAGCTTTTGGTTATCATATTCAATATCCATATATATCTTATTAAACATATGATTCATTCAAATTCTATATACACTGTATTTCTTTTCTTTTATTGTCTTTAAAAAATTGCCAAAAACAAAAAAAGAAATAAAAAACCCATCTCTCTTCTATAACAAGAAAGCTGACAAAAAGTCAAAAATCATCATTCTAATCCTATAAAAAATCAAGATCAAGAATGTATGTGTGTATAACTCAAGCTTGTGCTGTGCTAGGGCAATAGTTCCAGCTCAGCTTCATCTAAAATGATCACTGGATGCACTGCAGCACTGGTCAGATTTAGAGCTCTTCGTAGTTTTCTTGGGTCGAAAACTTCAACCTCGATTGTGAACACTGAACTAACTGGCCTATGATCAGACATCCTTATCTCCGCTCGATTGTAACAAAGTTGTTTTATGCCTTTTCCCATCCATAATATGCGATCACACCTGCATATTCGAGTTTCTTTAGTAAATGAACTTGATGTAGACACTCGGTCAAAAAGACTACTTTTCAAACAGTAAATCTATGAATCTTGTAACAAATGACAATTATTGATCCCGAATTCCACTTTGTACAACTTTTTATAAATCACGTGTGATTATATAAAATTTAACAAAATCTTAATATTTCACATCACAGACTGTAAGTTTGAAAAGTAATGCAATTGACCTTAAAAGTCAAAGAAAGTGCTTTGCAAGTTTGTGTTCACTATTTGGATTCTTGAGTGTGTTTATTAATGTTCAAACGCATGTGTGACCCATCATTCATTAATTTTAATTTGTGGCTACCAAACTTCTTCAAGATAAAGGGACATGCTTTGACATTTGTGGTGAAATAGACAAATTACACACATAATATGTATGAATTTATAACAAATCTCAGTCCCAAAAAGTTTCAGTATTACGACTTTTTTTATGAACTTTTATTTTAAATATAATAATTTCACAACCTTCCTATAAGCAAATTTTAGGATGAAAATAGTATGACCCTAAAAGGCAACCCTACTGTTGCTGGTAGTGAGGAACCGAGGAAGTACTTGTATACATCGAACAAGCCTCAAAATATCTGTAAGTCGGTCCATAAACACATAAACGTATCATAGGTTATGAGTTATGACGCCCGACTTCTGCATCTTGATACAGAACATTTTGACTTTTGAGGTCAAACATATTACTTTCAAAATAATCTATTAGACATGTTGTTTTAGGGGCTTAATCCTAACAATCTTCCCTTTATCACATGTGTTATGTACTTCAATAAAATAATAAGAAATCATTCTCAACATGTTAATCTCCATATTAACATGTGAGTTTGAAAAGTACCTCCTTTGACCTCGAAGGTCAACCCCTACATTTTAATAAATAAAACAGTGGAAGTACTTACCATGCTGGTGCTCTCCTCTTTTCCCCTTCTTTCAAGTTTTCACCCACATATCGATCTGAATTTATTTCGTACTTGTACGTTGGTGGAAAGTTGATATGACCCTCTTTCCATCCTTCAAAAACACGCCCCCTTCTCAATTCCTTACAAAGCTATAACACGTAAAACACCCTACTTAGCAACATAAACTATTCACATGTTTTTGGTCTCACCATACTAACAAGCGACTATTTCGACCCGTTTACTTAAAATGAGTCTACAAGTAGGAAAACGGGTCAAACAAATCAAAAGTCGCCCAAAATATTCTCAAGTCTTTAATAAATCACCCTAAATCCGTTTATTGTAAAGGTCATGTTACTATTTTAATTATATAGCTTTTGTAACACAAAGGGTTTATAAAATTAAGAAAATAGATCATTACCTGATCACTATAGAGCAGTTGATCCCAATGCTTCATGGAAACAAGCTTTCTGACTTCTTCGTCCTGCTTATTGATACGATAATTCAAGTCACCGAACCAGAATACCTGACTGTTTGACGAAACAGGAAAACTTTAAAGATCATGAATTATTAAAATGACTAGTAAATGTAGCAAACTCTATGTACATGATAATAAACTCATAGTTATTTCCACAAATAACTTACTCGTGACATGGGATTGTTTGAGGTTGATCAGGATCCAAAACAGTTGAGAAATGAGTACGTTTTAAGATTTCAGATACATTTGAATTACGTCTCTCTTCATCCCCAAACTTGTGCCCAGAAGTCAAATGAGAACAAACAAAGCATAGCCTTGTTTGATAAAGAGACATGCTAATGGATACCGATCCCTGAAACATAAAATAATAATCAATTTTGGCTTTTTGAATGAATCACGTGGTCAAAAATCTTGGGCAGTCGGACTATAATGAGTCAAAACAGGTTATTGTTGGGTTGACCAAAAACTCTTTTAACTTACTATAGCGTATCAAACGCGAATACAAAGATTATTTACTTGCAAGAAATTAAAGATTTTAAATAAAACGATTTTACACCATCCCCATTTACATGCTTGACTCATTAAAGATAAACATAACATGAATCGACCCATTTGTAACTCAATGGGTCAAACTTGCCACCTCTAGTAGCGAGGTGACTTGTTCAACTATATGACCCGAGGAAGAGCCTAATTACCTTATTACCCATGTATCCCATAAGCCCAACCCCGACTGGCGAAACTTTTAAGTTGTTAATATGTCTTCTCAGCCTTTTCCGAACCCAAACTGAAATGTATATGCCCACCATCTGCTTACTAACAATTCTTACATACCTGATATATTTCCTCAAAAAATTAGCCATTGTTGCATCTTGCAAAATAAACCCAACAATAAAAGGAAAATATATATAATCTTTACCTATGACTTGATTTTTCTTGACCGTCTAAAAAAGTTGATTTCTCATCCTCCATTACTGTTGGATCTTCAAAAAAATCATCTTCTTCTTCCAACACTTGTTCCGACACATCATCAAGCGAGTCGACTGTGTCCTTTCGCTCTTGGTGCTCGGTCCAGAGCAAACCCAAGTCACCTGAGCTATGGTGCACCCGTTTTAACCCACCACCAACGTCAAGTGGGGCCAACCAATCAGAACTTACTCTTGCAGAGCTAGTTAAACTTAGTACCCTTCTTAGCTTTGCACCAGAAGAAAGAACTTTTGGTGTGATATCCAAGGCTTTTTCAGGCCAATTCAATATATTAAGCACTTTTGTTTCTGGAACACTTATCTTGGTGAGGCCCGAATCACCATTGCTGTTCAAGATTGGAGAAGTTGGAGCGCTGTAGCTTTTATGTATGGCCACTTGCTCTGGTGATTTGTTCAAAGCTTTTCGAATTATCGATTCCCATTTTAATATCGGCCTTCGAGTTTCAGCACCCAAAACATTCCCAGCACTTAAAGGAACAACTTCCTGAAAACTGTAAAAGTAATTCTTGATTCAAATGAAGGAGCTTTAAATATTTAAGTCAAACCAGTTGCTTGCAAGATTCAACGTTGTTCATATAAAAAAACCTTAACCTTTTAGGGAAAAGTTACAAGATTTTTAAGAAAGTAGTAACTGAATGAAACTAACTCAAAGAATTGGCTAATTCTGAAGTTATAATCTTATTTGATTGGCCTCAAAAGTCAAATTCTTACCCTAGAATGTAAATATCAGCTGGTTGCTGCATACAGAGCCACTCATCTATCTCAAGATCTTCATCAGGGATCCTTCCAGCTACATTCCATGTTCCAATTGTCATCCTGAAATAAAAATACAATATAATAAATCAAACTTTAAGACTCTTCACTTACAAGAAAGCTAGAAAACAACAATTTTTGATATTTTAGAGCCAAACCTCACATCTTTGGTTTTAATATAATGAACACGCATCGTCTCCGATTTCCCCCTCTTATGTTTTATCAACCCTTTTGCAGGCACCCCTAAATTTACAAATTAGCACATAATTAGACATAATCCCCTCAAAACGAATCGAAAATGCAAAAGTTGCAGCATTAAAAAAAAGGTACCATCATCTGAGATACGACTTGTACATGAAGACATATTTTTCCGTGTTCTATGAGCATAATTCATTCTTTCTTCTTTAAGAGAGCAAACTGTGAGCAACAAAAACACAAATGATGAGAAAAAAACATACGGAGTTGTAGAAAAATGCAACTTTTTTGAATCTTGAGGTTTTCTAAGATAATTTGTATACCATCATCTTCACTTTCTGTCTCTGTATCAACTTCATCTTCACTAAAATCATTGTTTCTTGGCTGAATGTTTAACCATTTCTTCATCACCATTGATGGCCAAAATGCCTGCAAACAAACACACCCACCTGAATTGACCATTTTTCACCATGGAAAGTAATAAAGATTACTCAAAACATACCTCAGAACGCTTTCCTCTTCGGGTTCTCATCTTTTAATAAACAAAGCAAAACCAATTTCTTTTGTGTAGTAGATTTTGCAAGCACTCAGAAAGGCGTCTGTGTGTGTATATATAGGGAATTAATCCTTTGATAATATATTAATATTAGGAGGGTCCACTGTTTGTTCTAATGCATCTTTCACCGTGCATTTTTTATCCAACGACTAAAAGAAGCACGCTAGGCATGCACAAGTTGGCCACCTATTTTATGATATCATTGTAATTGACCAATTCCATAAAGACCATAATGTCCCTGAACATCAAAGATTGTTGACAAATGGTAGTCAAATACTGCAAACCTTTTGGTTATGGACAAGAGAAGTTCAGCATCGGCAACCTTCCGAGAAATCTTCACACATATATGTTATGTCAAGAAACATAGGCATGGGCTCCTAGTCACTAACTAATGTGAAGCAAAACGGGCAATATTAGTTGATACATAGAATGTTACATTTTTATTTTAAATGGATTAAGTAAAATGGTGGATGAGTTTATATATTAGTGATCGTCATAGTTAAATACGAGAATAAACATTATCATACGATTGCAACAATGAATCTTTTCCAAACAAATTTTTCCAAGATTGTTCATCTTTGCAAAAATTGAGTGTTCTTTTTCTTGATTTGAGTTAACTTGCAGAAATGATTCTTATTTGTCATAAGAAGACAAATAAGAAGGTTCAAAAAATCAATAATTATATGTGGTGAAGCTATATAGAAAGGACATAGAAGTTATGGTCAAATTTTACTAACACCCACAACCTCAACTAGCATGAAAAGTCAAATCTGACCTCTATACTCGGTTACACCTAATATAAAAATCATTAAAAATATAATCTTGTTGAATACAGAAAAGAAAGCATCACAGAGGACACAAGTCTTGTTAAAAATAAAAAATAATAAACCAGGTATCACTTTCACTACAACTAATATACAGTACAATTGCATGATTGATGAAACACACCCTTAACTTTCAACAAGAGTATTAGCCCACTTAAACCATTGACCTTTTTAATAATTTTTATAATTGAAATTTGACCTGCATAAAGCATACAACTTTACAATCAAATCCATCGAATTCAAGAAACTTATCAACTTGGGATTATTTAATTGCTATAATTCAGTCTGTACGTACTGTTCTGCAAGATTAACAAAACACCGACTATTATCTTGATTATGGTCCCCAATCGAAGCTTATGTCAGATCATTGGTCACAGAGCTACTATAATAAGGTATATTTAACAGAAAATCTACATAAATGTTAAAAAATCTAATCAATTAGATTAAGAAAAGCTTTTGATACAGACAAAGTTAGATATTAATGAATATTTATAGAATAATAGACCCCACTTGCAGTAAGAGCCATAGTTAGGCAAAAAAGAAAAACACCTAATTTCATACAACAACACGTTATCTATCATCATATCAATATTTAGTCAATTAGGTGTTCAAAAAGGTATCAAATTTCACAGCTGTATGATGTTTGGCACTTGCAGGCCGGTCTGATCAGTGATCACACAGAAACACATAAAATGATAAAATGATCCCTTGAATTATAAAAGTAAAAGGACCCATTTACGAATTGATTCATATGAGGTGCACTATATGTGGAGGGTAAAGATTGATTAAAAAGGGGTCTTTTTAAGAACCCTTTTCTTGAAATTAAAAAATAAAGTGTTTTTCGGGGTTGAAAATGGGTAAACCTTTGGCTAATTGATAATATCTTGAAATTGAAATCGAAAATGACATTCTTTTTGTACAAATCTGGAGCATTCTTGAGATTTAAGTTTGAAACCCTAAAAATGGAGGGCGATTGGGATATTGTACTGTAGCGATACATACTGACATACATAATGCAAATAAAAATAAAAAAGTAGGTATGATAAGAGCATACGAAGGTGGGTGTGAACAAAGTGATGTTCTTTAATCTTTATTGCTTTTTTTCCATTAAATTGAATATACGAATAAGACGAATATGCTAATCTTCTGCAGTGGTGTGATAGCAACCAGCAGGTAGTGGTGGTGGGGTTGGGTTGAGATGTGTGTTTTCTTTTTCCCCTTTTCTTCTATTTTATTTTGAAATGGTGGTGGGGGAATGGTGGTTTCTGTGACATTGTCATCCATGTATAAAAGAAAGAATACAAAGGTTGAAAGTGGAATGAGGACTGAAGAGGCAGTAAATTGGTCGATCCAATTTCGGTTATCTTGAAGTTGCAGCAAGAAATGATGATGATGATGATGATGATGATGATCTTTAGCTGCTGTGATTCCTTATGGGCTGTGGGGCTTCTTCCGTATGTGATGGGGCTAATTTTACTTTTTAACTTTAGGGAAAATAAGTTAGATTACAAAAATAATCTTCTCTAGGATGACACTAGTCACATTTTGAATCTATGTTTAAAAGGGTAATAGTGTTAGACTATATGTTGATTTTGTAATAATTACAACACTAGTCACACATTTTGAATTTATGTTTAAAAGGTTATAGTTTTATACTATGTGTTAGATATTGTAATAATTATGATCTTTAACATCGACTATCAATGAAAATATTTGTAAAGTTTTTCATATTGGTTGATTTACTTGTTTAAATAAGACACCAAATGATTATAAACAAAATATATACCACTCATCCACCCTTGTCACCTTCTTTCATATGTGCATGTACCACATCACATCCACCGGTAGTTTTAACCATTTCGTTCATTGTACCGTTGTAATCATCCTATCCCTTTTTCTTTTTCGCTTCCAACTTCTTAGTGTTTGATTCAATTTCAAATGCACATTACGCTACTTGTGTTTTAGTTCTGTTAAACCGTCAATATTGTTGTGGTGATAAAGCCCAAATTTAGATGGATCAATCATTGGTAATTGTCCAATTAGGGTTACAAAGATTGATGGGTATGATACTGTATGGTAGTGGTTAAATTGATATCCTGCAAGGGAATAACCCAAAATAGACACCTTTCATATATGATATATGTGTATTTTATGAAATATGTTTTCTAGCCAAAATCAACATCTAATATTCTAATTTGATGTCTCATTAGCTTCTTCATTATAGAATGTGGTTGTTTTAGTTGGTTTCACAGTTTGTCAATAGATAGAGATAGGATGAAGAAAAGGTTGGACCTTTATAAATCCTAATAGACACCTTTCATATATGATATATGTGTATTTTATGAAATATGTTTTCTGGCCAAAATCAACACATCTAATATTCTAATTTGATGTCTCATTAGCTTTTTTATTATAGAATGTGGTTGTTTTAGTTGGTTTCACAGTTTATCAATAGATAGAGCTAGGGTGGAGAAAATGTTGGTCCTTTATGAATCCTACTAGAAACAAATTAAAGATAACTATAAAGGAGATGAAACAAGGGATAAAGGGTTGGGTTTTATTTCTTAAATTATTTGTACTCAATGTGGTGGGAAAATTATTGTCATTTTATTTTTAATTGCCACATTAAGATTTAAGGACATCATAGGTGCGTGACCAAAACGGTTGGTACCATCAGGTTTTGGATTGTTAGAGTTTACACAAGAAAAAAAATACAACTTTATAAACACAAAGATTTAGAAATCTAATCTTTCTTGATCATTATTCTTATAACGATGTTACATAATTCACCGTTCTTAATACAAGTTTTAGAATGCAAGATAGTATGTTTGTGCCTAAGGAGTCTTTGTTCTTTTAGCATTAGAGAAATATAATCTTTTCTACATAAACCTTGTTTAACATATTTAAAGCATAATTACCTGAAAATGTTTTGAATAATATGTCAGAAATAAATTGGCGAATATCATTTATAATACAAGAAACAATTTTAAGATTGATTTGTATCAGAAGCATGTTACTCTGCATTGGAAAATCTACACATCCAACAAAGGATTTTCATAAATCATTGTATACATTGACATCCTGCATTTGAGTGCTAGTTGTTAACTCACTAAGTTTTACACTTATCATTTATAATTCCATGCCATACGTATTACGATCCAACGTTCATAATACATGCATAATTTGATCAAATCATACGTATGCCTATAGCTTGAATGATATCTATAGATTTCCTTTATGCATTAATAGAATTAATATGACTTCATGTTGTTTTTAAATATATAATAAATTTTCTTATTTCTAAAACATAAGCGTATTCACCTTATATGCAGAATAACAGTTTAAAATATATAAGATAATCTAACAATATTTTCACTTGACCTTTTAACCTTGTTATCATCGAAAATAGGTTTCACACTAACACTAGTATGATACTAGCTTAATTGTGGTATAGTGAATATTAGAGAAGTAATTTGAATGAAAATTTAAAAACTTAAAGATTATTATTTATATGTTTAATGTGGCTTGTTGGGGTACTGCAAAGCCAAAAGGTCAAGTTCCACGATTGCCTTGGTGTGTCTAGGTCATTTTCCACGTGTCAAATTCCAAGCTACCGTCATCCATACATTATTGTAAATTGCTAGCGGCATGGATGGTGGCGTTTGCATCATCAGACACACGTCAAAATTTATGGTCTGGTTATCACACGGATGTGGTGTCCCTCTCGGACTGTGAGGCCAGTGGTGGTGGTCCACCATCGCCTAAAAACCCTAATCCCTTGTATATTTTTATTTCAATCTTCCTCTATCTAACTTTGACACTTACAATACAAAATTTTACAAGATGTTACCTTAGTTGTTTCTATAAAAAACATATAAATCATTGTATATAGAATGTTGTTAAGTGTTAAAGCTAGATTCATTACATAATTAAAACCATATAACCCAAACACACAACATTATAATATATATAAATCCTAATGGTTGGTAACTACATAAAATAAGGTTTTACAAATTTACCACTAAAGTTATGTTATATACAAACAAGCTCATCACAATCACCACCACCACCTGTACGGTCGGAACTCTGTACAACCACAACAAGATCTACAACCCCACCTCCAATCTACAATTGCAACACCACTACCTGTTGAAACCAACACCACCAAACCCAACGGTGCTATCGTAGTTATTGTTTAATAAATGTGATGTGGGGCATAACCTAGAGTGTAGTAGATATAGTCGTGATTCAGTTCGTATTTATTTAGTGTTATGTTACTTCTTTTGTTCCATCTTATGTTTATCGCTTAAACAACAAAAAAAAATAACTAATGAAGGTTAGAACAATGTAAAATATCTCTTATAACTCTACAATGTAATCAAGATTATTACTTTTATATTTGTCTTTTTATTATATAGTTATGGTCCTCCACTAGATAATTTAGGAATATGTAACTCTATTATATGTGAAGGCCAACAGATTTTAATAAGGCATACACTACTAGTAGAGTAGTTATTTTATTTTCTTCTTAATTATTTTATTTGTAAAGGTGAATTAAAGTAGGTTTTCTTATCACATGAATAAAAACAAATAAACGTTATCAAGTTATCATATGGATTAAACTAGGACAATTTAGGAATATATTACTCTATTATTGTGTGAAAGCCAATAATATGTTGAGAAATAGATGAACATTAAATAAAACATGTTGGTTTAATAAGATACGCCTGATGAATTGAAAGCATATACGTGTTACTTTGTGATAGGTTCTAGCACATAGACCATGATGAGGTCAAACATATCATCACAAACATCATGCATCTCATCTAGTTAGCAACTTGCAAGAGCTAGTATATAGTCACTGAGAGGTTGGACGATACAACACTATTAATAAGTACATAGTCGCATGATTCTAAAATACAATCATCTATTAGATACAAATATGGTTTACTTACATCCCACTCTTATCAAAACCCTACTAATAGCTTTATTAAGAGTAAGATTTCACTGGGTTTAATTTGTATCTCCCTTCAGAAACGTAGTGTGTGTCCAAAGTGTACATAGTATCAATTTGCAATCGATTTGATTACTTATATTATAAACATCTCTACGAATTTGAACAAATATTTTTATTGCTCCCATACCAACAATCTCTAACTATTGATGATTTACATGTTCGAAGCTTCCACCAACCGGGTGATAGCTAATAAAACCCTGCCTATGTATCACCACTCGTATGTATAGGCGGTCCAAACATTATGAATAAACCATAACCAACAATAGATTTGGTGATACAACAAATTTAATATAATTTATGTCTTCGGTAGTTTTCACATAAGATATTATATAACTTTCATCCTTTAAAATGAATGCGTGTATCATAAACTTATGATAATCCAACATAAATGATCACACAAATATGCATTTAAGAGCATACTAATTATATATTAACAAGTGATACACTAGAAAATCGTGAATCCGTAATGCCAATATCACGTATGCATGGCCATAGAGTTGATTTCTTTCTAACATGATCTTTGGAGTAGATTTTTCATGTTTGAGTACATGGCATATGCTTTTCAAGAATGCTATTATAGCATTGAAAAAATAATGATAAATGAGCAATCTGGTTCGTTTTTGTATATTTTATTTTTTTATTAATGCTATAAAAATTATTATGTTATAAATAATAATACTGTTTTGTATACTAGATACATGCATTTGTTTGAACCTCGTGATATTATAACGTTACAGTGTTTGGCCACCCAACAAAATAATATTAGTTACTATAGGTATGTATCACATTATAAAATGCCTAACTTCATGATTTCTCTAATCAAATAACTTGAAATATCATAGTTTTATATACTTGAAAAAAGCATAAAAAGATGTATTAAAAAACCACCGCAAAAGTTGTGGCACCGTTTTATATCAAGGTTAATCTCTTAATCTGTACTATTTATAACCGTCACAATTCATCTGTTTATGATATACAAATTTTAAATTCCCATTTTGTTATTAAGTTTGATACTGACATAGTATTATATATATTTTTTCAAACGTGACATGCACCTATTTGAACCGACCATGAAAGCTATTTTATTTGGTCTATAAACACTAACGCAAATTGCAATTTAGAAGTGAAATTATATTCCCAATTGTGTCTTTTTTTATTTTCACATTATGTTGTCAAGTGACGCAATATATTCTCACTTTCATAAGAAAACAAGGGTTAGAGTCCAAAGCTAAAACCCAAATGTCACGTATCTAATTTTTTAAAATTAAAAACTAAAATATTAAAACAATACTGTAGATATCGTATGCACATTACGTAATAAGAATTGTACACTGGGTTTAACTTTTTATGTTTTTGGAATATTATTTTAAGCAAGTAGTTGATGAACATTTAGTTCGAAAATGACAATATGTAAAGATTTTGATTCTTGATGTACGAAATGCCCATGATTTTGATTTATCAATACATAGCGAACTTTGAAAATGAAATACACTCACCAACCTTCCTAACATGTCTCTATCTGTTTTGATTATATTAAATTTAAAGATAATTGTTTAAATATAAATGCATCAGTCTAAATGAGTCATGATACGATTATCATTTCCATTTAAATAAAGAGAATATATGATAGTTTTGTTCATTTTGAGCTTATAAATCATCGCTAATGCAAATACTTGTGGTGAGCAAAATCTATTGTTAAAATAGTTTGGTTCCAAGTGTTAAATAGAATAATCTATTTTGGTTTTGTGATGACATAGTTCTCAAAGTTACAACAAAATAACAAGTAGCATATATAATCAAGTTTAATGATAAACCAGTTTAACATATCAAGTCTTCGTTACAGGAGTTTTTACGGATCACATAAACTCGACACGTTTAACCAAGTCGACCTGTCAGTATCTACATCCGGTTCTTTAAAAACTATCATCAAATCTTTTTTTTATTATTTTAGCAATCACATTAGCATATATAGAACCGGTTACAAATGTTATTTAACATTAGTTGAAGTATGAATATGAAATAGAGCTTTAGAAGCTCTAAAAATATTTTGTTAACAAAACTATTTATTTTTTCCTTAGAGGAACTAATATTTTAGAAGCCTAAATCTTAAACTAAAAAAATTGCAAAACTACTTTAATAAGTAGAAAAGTTGTATTACAAAAATCCTTTTTTGTGTTATAACATCCATATTCATGAGATTCCCACACATAATCACATTATCATTGTTTGGCATTTTCCAATGAACTCAAGGTATTTTCTCACATCCCCTCTCACAAAAATAACTGAGGTCTCGACTTATACAGACGTTTGTGGTGCCGGCTAGTATCTCTCACTCTCTCCTTCACATTGCCAATAAAAATATCTCTCTTCTCCACATCGTCACCCATAGGTCTTAGGGTTGACTGCCCCTATCACGGATGCTCCTAGCCTTTGATCGCTTTAGATCGTTATAGTCTTTCATCATTATATGTTTATCATGTGGGCTATTCATGTTTTTTAGACAATTTGGTACCTTGTGTTTTCAATTCTTCACATCTTCTATAATCATGTTGAAATTTGAATTATGATATTATCCTTTCGTTCTTTTGTCTTCATGTCTTATCAATTTGAATAGTCATTTGGTTCCACTTTACACGTTTCAATGTTTTATTACCAATCAATGTTAACCATCAAACTTGACTATCTAAAGTCGTTTTCATTTTCCTTTTCTAATACTGAATTAACCATTCGATGAACTAGAAGATAACTTCATCTCAAAAGTTGTATGTTACCACAAGTTGAACTTCAATGGTTGGCATGGTACCCAAGTCAATCGGGTTGGTAACTTGTCACTTGCCTGTCCAATCACACAAATGTGTGTTTCCTTAATGTTCGTTAGAGCAACCATAATGTCTTAGTGAGTGTCAATTGAAATGTGTATTTTTTACTATTACCTAAACAAGTTTTGTGATCACACGAGCACTCATTAAAAGAATGTAATGGTCTAGTCAGTATAAATAATAATTTATTTTGTTTTTGTAATGATAATCACCACAAACACTATTAAAAAGAAAGTTGTTGCCATCCTGAGAAGGTTCACGGGAGCCCAACCCACACCCCTCTCAAAGAGGGGCGGCATAGTGTTCACCACGTCTCACGGCAAGGTGAGACTCATGTCTCCTCTAACAACGGTGTTAGTGAAGGCCATGTGTAAATGTGAGTTCAATTAACAACTAAAAGTATGTTAAAAATCATTTTAAGCATGGTATACAATCAAATAAAGAGAACTTTGAATGTTTTTAGAAGAATATTTTATCTTCTAACACTAGTATCAAACTTGACAGAAAGTAATTTATAGTAGTTTAAAGGTAATGTAAGTTCGTGTTATAAAAATACTATCCTACTCAATGTTTCAAAAAAAATCAACAATAGTGAAGTTACAGACTTAATAATAATATAACAGTCAATTGCTCCATTTAACACCGTAGATATTCAAACAACACAACAGAAATAAGATTCAAATCTAAAATATCCGCAAGAGATGAATCACATGCTTACCATAACACCATCGTTGAAGTTTGAACATTTTCCTATGTGTTTTCTTGCTGATAAATATATTGTTTCTGTCATTTGGGTGAAATCTAATGCATTATGACCATACAGGTTTATTTGGGTTGTATTATAATGATAATGATAATGATAATACCTCATGTTGCACTATAAGTATCATTTTTGTTGGGTCAGTTATCATGGGCTCCAGTAACAGGAACCCCAGTACCAGTTTGTACCATTCAAAGGTTGTCATTGCTGTCGCGTGGGGCCAAGCTTATATGCTCATCATCACTGTCATATTCACACTCTCATAGTGCATTTGTAGCAGGTACCATTAAAGCTAACAAAAGCAATTTTGAAATCAACTTGAAAACTTGGACCATATCTATTGCAACAGTGGGTTAGACGGTCGCCCTGACCGCCCTTTATGTACGGCTGCCCGCCTTCTCGACTCGCTCTCACACACCGCCCTTCCTCTCCCAAGGGAGCGTTCGTGTGCGCAAGAAATCCAAAGGGCAGCCCATTTGCATACATTCTATCTACTTCTTACTTTGAAATCTAATAACACTGTCAAATTCTATAGTTTTTTCAATTGGAAATGATGAGAAATGTTTTTTATTCATATGATGCATTTGAAACATGGTGGAAATAAAGGTGTAGATTACAAGGATTACATTGATCACTAGCTTTTATCAAAGAAGATATGTTAGGTTTATAATGAAAGCACACTTCAGGTGTTGATAACATGTTTCGAGCGTGTTGATGCAAATAATATAAAGCTATAAATTCACTCATGATTGGACGAGAACAATCTAGTAATGAGTTACCTCCTAAAACGATTCAAGCCGAGTAAGAAAAAAACAAATCCATTAGTTATTGATTGATACAAGAAATCGAATATTATAAGTTAAGCAACATAGCATGTGGTTGCACCAAAAACAAGTTAAGACAAGAGAATTGCACCAACACCCGTACATAGATATTTGAACCTGCACCCCACAACATTAGTTACTATTGCAGCAGTTAAAGTGGGTCAGCAGAATTGGAAAAAAGGTATGTATCTTCTTCAAACATTTCTTCAGGTAAAACTCAAATTACTTAATCAAGACTGTAAAACCACTGTAAAAATGAAGCCATATGAAGAAGTTGTTTTATGTTAATGTAGTTTCATTTCTTCGACATTTGAGATGAGAATTGGGAATGAGGCATCAGTTCTCCAAGGTGATAAAGCATCATGGAAACATATTCAGATGCAAATTACCCATTTGTTAAATGAGATTCATCATCTGCCCCATATCAACTTACATATAAATATTGATCAATGAAACAACTTTCATTATGAAAATATCAAATGAAGACCATCAAAAATCACAAACCTAAAACCAGAACAGATATAAAAAAACTTTTGATTTCGACAACGAGAATGAAGTCGTAGTGGTTTCAACTTTCAACGAAGAAGATAACTTGAAATGAGTTTTAGAGTTTATATAGATAAAGAAAAGGGTCGCTAAACCCTAAACGGACTATTGGGCTCACGGCCCATAAAAAAATTATCAACACGAATCAAGAAACCAGAGCATGTTGGTTTCAAAACTGGTTTGGACTTTGGACTGTGTTAATGGAAGGTGAAAACTGAAAATGCAGGTAAGTTTTTTTTTTACCGACAGCGTTACGCTAGCGTTGTATGTTACGTGATAGAATATATTGACTACGATTGAATCGATTTGTTTTCAAAGTAAATTTATGTTGCAACGTGGAGTGATTTGAATTTATAGTAGAAACATTGACCAGCCCAAAACATATGTAAAAATAATACATGTGTGATGTCGTAGGAAACATGCTAAATTGTTTACAATCAACCGTTAAATTTAAGTCCTAAAAGAAAATAAACAACCCATGAAAAAGAAGGAATTTAGATATGTCATGATAGGGGTGTATTGGGTGGGGGATCAAACTTGTGGTTAATATGTGAAAACATAAAGTGTTGTGTTAACTTTTAAACCTCTTTCTTTGTACTATTTATTCACTTTACATATAAAAATATATGTAGAATATAATATAATATTGTAATTTTTGTTATATCATTAGAACTTAAGACAAACTCCCGTACAAGATAATACTGAATCGTTTGATATATAACTTCAAAGCATTAATCATATTATTATATAATAAAAAATATAATCTAATTATTGTTATTATTATTTATTTACCCCTTTTATTTTACTCGATCAAACAATATGCACCCAACAATGTTTATATCAAACAATATGCACCCAACAATGTTCATATGAAATGCAAATGACACTAGTCGTGTAACATCTGTGATACTAGTAACGTTGAAAACAACATTCACATTTATTGGGCACCTTGATTTTTATTCCATGACAAATATGTTGGATCCCCAAGATGTCTCGGTTTTAAAACATATAGAAGTATAAAACTAATCGCCACAAAGAAACAAATGCCACCAATCACAAGAAACGATATGCCAAAGAAATCATTTTTCCCGCCAATCCAATTTGCGGTCGAAAGTGCAACCTTCTTCTCTCCCCCGAACACATACGCATTGTAGTTGTTTTGTATTATTATCGTGATCGTCTCATTCGCCTCTAAATCAGTGTTTATTTTCCCATAAAGCTTCCTAAAAGTAGGCAATGCTGCAGGTTTCATCCACACGATAAGATCCTCTTGCTCGCTCAACTACAACATACAACAAGTAGTAGAAATGAACATAGTTAGTTTACATCAGTTGTCTCAAAATAATTTCGGTATATTAATGTCATTCTTAAATATATTTAAAACGGTTCCCATACTATTTTTGTATATTAGACTGATGTTTCTATGGGGAGCCAAAGTTGTTAATATGGATATAATTGGAGCGTTAAAATCATTATGTTCTAGTTAAAGGAGGGCTTTAAACTCGTTTATAATTGGATTCGATTTTCTCACTTTCAACAATATTTAATTAAAAATGATTTTAAACCCACTACACTTGATTTAAAGTGATTTTAATAACTTCATATTTGCTTAAGTGATATTTTAACTAAATAAACCATTACATGAACCATTACATGACATAGTGTTTATTTGTAAGAAACAAAGAAAAAACTTAAATTAGAGAAAAACAAAATGACATACTTTTTTTATATAAAAAATATTGAATGCTAGTATTTAGAGCATTCACAATAGAGTCTTTAAATATATATGAGTGTGTTTGGTATATTATATGAAATGGTTTTGAATTATTGTGAGTGAAGGAGATATAAAATGTTATTATAGATTGATATATTTAAAGAATCATTGTTTAATTTTTATAAATTTTTTAAATATTTTTTAAAGTAGTTGTAAGTGGAGGAGAGAGAAAAAGGTAATGATAATAGTATAAAAATTATTATTTAATTGAAAATAAGAGAAAAATATAATGATTTTTAGTGTAATTATATAGTTAAAGATAAGAAATTCAGAATGATTACAATTTTTACACCACAAGCATTTAATTTAAAATTTCTTCGCAAGCAAGTGCATTCTGGATAGGTTTAATATATGTGAAAATTTCGTTTAAGGGACTTTTTCGTATATTTAAACAAGTTTAAGGACCTTAAACTGAAATTTTATTAATTTTATGTGTAAAATCAAGTGATTTATTGAAATTACCTTTTTATAACGTAAAGTCATAAGATTAAATGATAACGTAAATAATTACCGGTTTTGATTCGTCTAGTTCAGCACCACCGATCAACCCTAACTTTTGAAAGTTTTTTGGGTACACATTTGACCCGAATTTATACTTTCTGTCACTTTTCCACGCGATATCTATCTTATCGATGTCTATAACTTTATTTCCTTTGAAGAATTTGTATGTATCGTTGAACAAACTCCACGCGACCAACCCACATGGAACTATAGGCTCGTCATGGTTCCCGTTTACGTTTTCTATGGGCTTGCAATCCTCGGTTTCATCCGCCTCATCAGGGTCTCGTAATTGTTTGTCACTTCTACTTTTCACATATCTGACCAATGAAAACACAAACAAACACGACATATATATAAATACACAAAAACAAAAACCCAAATTTAAGGATCCAACACACACCTCGATGACATACCGCCGATGGTTTTGGTAGAAGTTGTCGAGTTGATAGTAAATAAAAATAGGGGCGGTCATTTTTCGGGGCACTTTCAACGTTCTAACGCAAGTTTTGTTTGTATTGTTGCTCCGAATAAACAATTCTGGGTTGGTGCTGTAGGAATCTGGAAGACAGTCATCGTCATAACGGTCCACGATCTCTACAACGCGCTCGGATGCCCACAAACATAGAAGACCTGCGGGGGTGAATAAGATCGCGATGGTTACAAATGACGCAATGAACCATTTTGGGGTTAAGATCGGTTTCCAAGCGGGAAGCTCTTGTTGTGTAAATCTTGAATATTTTGGTTTGTTGGAATACGGTTTCGTTCTCGTTGATGCGTCCATTCTTACCCTCGAGAGTGAAAATTTTGATAGAAAAACGATTAAGAGTTTTATTTGTAATGTTATTAAGGGACTTTATGATCCAACTCCTACATCGAAGGAGAGAACTTTTAGCTGCTCAAGTCATGTGGCATTGATTCATAGGGATACATTCGTGATGTTATGATATGTTGTTTCTCAGACACTAGAAATATATATATGTTATATCTCTAAATAAGTTTTATGGCTAATAGGATTAGAACTTGTGAGTGTAACATATAAATGTATGACTTTTTTCATCTAAAATAGGATTATTTTATGATATAGTTTTGGCTAGTTCAATGTAGGATCATATTGTATGATATACTTCAACTAATTTTATGTAAACATTCTCTTTGTTATTTTGCTTTTTCTTCCTTAAAATATTTTGTAATTATCACAAAAAACCCACTTGACTCAAACTTTCATTTAAAAAATGTAGTATTCATAACTTTTTAGAATTAGTTATGACACCATTCTCTATTTGAGTTTGGTTCAACCATTGCAACAAGTAGAGCTGGCAATACATGTCAATTTTTTACAGAGCCGGTTTAACACGACTAGTAAACTTAAGCATGACACGGTATTTTCTTATCCACAACCACAATTCTTTTAACATCATTAAATTAAACATAACTATGACATAGATAACACAACACGATACGTTTAACACAGCTAAATCCTAGTAGTTACATGAATGACATAACAAGGTTAGCATATTCACTAAACATAGCTAAAAATAATAGACACGTTTAAAATGATAAAAAAAATTTTACTACCGATTACAATCACTATTTATTTATTTATTTATTTATTATAGCATATAGATATGTTTTTATAGGAACAAGTCACAAACGTGTTGTGTCAACCTAATAACCTATTTTAACCTATTTAACACAGTAAAGTAAACTAACCATGTTACGTGTATCATAAAAATGTTAAGCGGTTTGTTTAGACGTTTACGGTTCACGTGTCGACTGTCTATGACCCAAACCCATTTACCGCAATCACCAACCCCTGTAACTTAACGTTGGGCTATGTCATGTTAACTAATGTATCAAAAATTGCCAGCTCTACCGTCCACTGAACCACGAGCAGTTTGATGACTACTCCGGTTTACAAAACGTCAATAACTCATACAATTTTACTCGAAATCCAAACCAAGAAACTATCAGTAGCATGAAAAGCAATATGCATT
This sequence comes from Flaveria bidentis, assembly GCA_018326385.1. Lineage (NCBI taxonomy): Eukaryota > Viridiplantae > Streptophyta > Magnoliopsida > Asterales > Asteraceae > Flaveria > Flaveria bidentis. Next base: position 16,116 of record BJCM01061930.1, on the reverse strand, counting down.
TCAATGATTCACGTATAACGTAAAGCAGTTAACAAAACAGTAAACACCAAACTGCTAATAAAAGCTCAATTGCAATACTATATACAATCAAATACATTTCAAACCTCATTATGAAGATGCAGCCTTGATTGCTCTCTGCAATTCACTCTCCACATCAACTGAACCACCACTCTTCTTTACTTCTCTCTGCACATTTCCTTCAATGCCACCACCATGCTTCTTCATCTTCCACTGCTCAAACCCATCTGAACTCTCAACCACCGGAGGCACCGCCCTCTTCCCACCACCACCACCGCCACCATTGTATCCACTGTTATGCCTTAATGGATGCAGTGACTTGAGATCATCCAATGTACGTCTCATCTCTCTGTTTTCCTTCTGCAGATCATTCAATTCTCTACTCATCCAAGCATACATACCCTTTAACATCTCAAACTCACTCGAATCACCATTAATCCCCTGCTTTCGATCGAATTTTTCTTCATTCACATCATCAATTCTCTCAATTTTAATCTTGTTCATCCTCAAATAAGGCAATTGCTTCTCGTAATCCGACGGAATACTCACACCCCACCGTAAATTCACCTTCACTCGTTTCGTCACCGGCAATTCGGTAACAGCAGCCATCATAATCCCCGACAAGATCGAATCTTTCGTCGCTGATTCAACAGTCAATTCTTTCCAGTTAATCGGTCGATCCAACGGCACAAATCCGTACGAATTCTCACCACCACCATCACTCCCATCGTTAACCTTCTTATGATTGGATGCAGATGAAGCTATCGATTTACGAAGAGAGAACGAACCCAATCTGGGTGTGAATTTGATTGAAAAACTAGGGTTAGGGTTAGGGTTTTGAGGTGAAAACGAGAAATTGGCGGAGATTATGAGAGGGGAATTGTTGGGTGAGCCTGAAAGACTCACCCCTGATTTGAGGGTGAGCGTTAGAGGTGCGGTGGCAGCTGCGGCGGCGTTGGGCGGCGTGGTGGTTGTGGGGGTGTTGTAGGCGAGTTTGAGTGAGGGGCCGGAGGGGAAGTGGGTGCGGAGGGAGAGGGAGAGTTTGTCGGTGGCGGCGGCGGCGGGGGGG
>BJCM01061930.1:0-15000 GCA_018326385.1 Flaveria bidentis | reverse complement strand
CGGAGAGGAAGGGGAGGCCGAAGACGGTGATGGGGATTTTGGCTCTGAAGAGGATTGGGGTTTGATTTTGTTGTTGGTCTTCGAGTTTCAGAGATACCTTCATGATTGTTGGGTGAAAGCTGAAAGATTTACACCTTTTGTGATGATAATCTTGTTGGAAGTTTGATGCTTTTTGGTTGATGGGATAGAAGAAGTAGCGAGTGAGTGTGCTTGAGCTTGAAGAATGAAGATGAAGTTTGTTGCCTCGTTTGAGCCTGTCATTAGGAAAGGATGAAACGTTTGAGACAACTCTTTGTAAGATTATTAATAATGCTACGATACATGTTTCCAACAAATAGTCTTAATCATCGGCATGTCATATTAGCTTTCCACAATTAAATATATTTAAAAAAATATTAGCTTTCGTTTTTTTTTCATAAACACTTTTTAATCATAATACTATTCTTCCCAAAATTGATTTTTAAATTATATTTAAAAAAAAGTTATGATGTTTGAAAGATAATTAAATGTGATTTAAGAAAAACTCTCAAGTGAATAAAACATATTAATAATAGGTAAACTAGCCGTTATGAAAAAAATAAATTACACTTTATGAATAAAACAAAAAAACTAACCGTTATGAAAAAAAACAAAAAAATAGCCGTTATGAAAGAAACACAAAAAGTCGTTATGAAAAAAAAACAAAAAAAAGCTGTTATGAATACAAAAAATTTAAAAAATAAAAAAGAAATGCTAATTAATTAGTTTAATACTATAAATGTAAAAAATCAAAATATTTTTATTTAATTAACTCGTTTTTAATTGAAAAAGTATACCTAAATTATTATTTTAATTAAAACTTTTTAAAATATTTTAATTAAAAACATTTTAATTTAAAATTATTTTTAATTATTATTTATGGTGGTGGGTCCCACCACCCCCTTCTTTTCATCTTCCAGACGGACAACTATTTTACAAGCGCCTCTCCCCATTGTCGCCCTTCCGGCTGGCGCAGTCCCCCTCGATGATGGGCCGGCCACAGGTGCGCGATAGGGACAGTTTAACTTGTTAGTACTAAATAGTTTGTTATAAATAAATCGACTATTTTACACTCTTTACTCTTTTACAGAATAGAGTGACTACTGAGTGAGTGAGAATCAACATTTTTGTAATGTATTAAATAGTTTCGTTAAAAACAACATATAGTTTCAAATCTGTGTTGTTTTTTCTTGAAACGACTTGTTTTGAATGATTTCTGTTATTTTAATCGAACTCATCTATTCGTTTTCTCGTCGAAACTGCACCCTTAACTCTTTCGGAAGGGAACTCATTACTGAAAAAAAAAACAACCTCTTATTCAACTCTAAACATTTTGCTTATAATAAAACTTTTTACTTGCTTATAATGATTGTCTTCTTGTTGATAAATCTTTGTTGTTACTTGTTAAGCTAGTGGTTCTCTACTTCTCTTTACCGCCAACGACGTCGGGGGTCTTCTTGAACGTTTGATGGCGTTGGCCCACAACACCCCTCCGTAGCCCATTACTCAAAAGGGGGTGAAGCCCATTAGACCACTTCGCTGGCCTAGACCGAAAGGCCCAAGAGGCAAGTGGTGGTTCCCAAAAGATTGCAAGACATAATTTCAATTTTCAAGCCATGCACGCAACACGTTTCCATATTTCCATCTTTGAGTAGCAGTAAACCATGTTTTCACTTAGTTCATGTTTTCCTAGTATTATGCATTAGTTGATTAGTGGTTTAATTTTGTATCTAAGTTTGGTTTTGAAGGAATAAACATATCATAAATTTGTCCTAAAAACTTTTTCTCTAATCACAATTTTTCTTAAAGTCTCATCCGCTCTAAGGGTGCATCAATCACATGAACGCTTGATTGTTTGAATGAATTGTGTCATTGAATTTATCCACAAGCCAAGACTCAAACTTGCCTACAACGCCCCCACCACTTCTCCTCCGACCCCTCATTTTAGACTTAAAACCACGTCGTAAGCGGAAAAAAATCACATATGAACGTTTCATGGGCATATCATTAACAATCAGTGTTGTAAAACTCGGCCAACTCGGATGAGTACTCGAGGTGTACTTGGAACTCGGACATATACTAAAGCGACTTCTTCAACTCGGTCTCATAACTCGAAATTGGTCAAGCTCGGTCAAAATGGGTCCAACTCAGACCTACTCGGAGCTAGGCGGCCAACTCGGCCCTACTCGGAGCTAGGCGTCCCGACTTGGAAAACTCGGATTTTCTCTATTTTTTTTTTGTCAATTTTAACTATTTTTCATCGTTTTTTGTTGGATTTTTGTTTATTTTATGTTAATACATTGAAATAAGCTATTCAATTATTACAATGTTTATAATATTATAAAGTAAATATCAAAATTTTGAAATATTCTAGTATTTGATAATCTTTTTAATTTACATAGATATTAGTGAACTTATGATATTTGATATACGTAGAATTTTCTTAAAAGTTAATTTCTTTATAAATTGTTATATCCGAGTACTCCCCCAATACTTCCCGCCTAGAACGAATACTCGTAATTTTCCAGTCGACCAACCTAATAGCGCTTAGCGACTTTTACAACATTGTTAACAATTATAACAAACATTAACAAATTTAGTACATACATGACTTGTGTAGTTCCCGCTTTCTTCAGGTATCTAATACGATGACAATAACATGATATTTGTGTTTGGCTATTTAGCTCACACAGGTTAGACACTTTGCCATCATTAATTATAACTTAGCAAAACAAATACAAAAGGAAATAATTAAAATAGTGATCTAAATATATCGTCAGTCTTTAAAATCACAAGATCAATCACTATTAATGATAGTTGGCTCGTAAGATATTATATGTAAATGTGATGTTCAATATTTATGCATTTTCAACACCCCATCATAAGCATAACTAATTCATGAGACCTTATAGACAACTGTGGGTCAAAACTCGAAAGCCTGCTTTAGTGTTTTGTTTTAAAAGGATTTAGTATCTTTTACCTTTTTAATAACTATTATCATACCAAATCACATTATTTACAACTTAAAAGCTACAAACGTGTGTAAAATTATACTAGAGACGAAAACACGAAGTAAAATCTTTCTAAGGTATGTAAATAAAACATGGTAATTGGCTAATTGTTGGTTGGGATCATAACAACATTAATATACCGGTTCCTATCAAAACTTCGCAATTAAACGGAATTGGGCGAGGGTAACATTAATATTGGTGACATCCTAAAAGATACTCGTGTTCCAACCATTTTTACCTTCAAAAAAGACTAATTGCTTCAACTCAAAAGTTAAGTAGACTCGATCGTTTTCCGCAAGTAGTTTTCTTTAGAAGCTTTATCAAAAAGGGCCAACGAAAAAGATAACCTCAAATAGTACAATTTTGTAACTGTTGTGCGCCAGAGGAATCTTGTCACCGACGGTGGCGACGAAAATGGTTACTTCATCGCTAGTGACGCTCGAAATCGAAGGGTGTGGACCGATGTTCAAGAAGATCAAAGCCAGAGGTGCCAGATGTTGACAACATCAAGGTGTATACTTTAAGCCACAAGCAGTCATCTTCAACAATATCTGACATCCTCAACCAGTGAGTCCACAATCTAATAACAACACTTCATTTTAAAAGTAACTACATCCGCCTTAAATCAAGTTATGCTTGTAATGTTGAAAATTGTGCAGTGAATTTTGAATTATGATCATTGATTGTTAGGATACCTTATGGTTTTTGAATTGGAGTAAGTATCATGACATGTTGTATAAGGTTTACATTGTTTGATTGGATTTTTGATTCTTTGTTTATGAATCATATATTTATATGACTTATGTTGTAATGGCCTTTTAGTTTAGAAAGAACATAGGAAAGCAGATGAAATAGAGCTCGTGCTCATGCATAATTATGTTACAAAGTACAGAAAGCAACTCACAAATGACAGAACACATGTTAAATTAGTATCTTCTTGTACAAGAGAATGAACCACCACTGAAAGTAAGATCCTGGCCTCATGAACCCAAAGCAACTACACTCGGCATCTTAGCGACAGATCAACATCCCATAGATCCTAATCTTGAATTCCCAAACCAATTAGATGAAATGAATCATGAATGCAGAAATTAGGGTGGTCATTTCTGCCTTAAGCCAGCTGCAAATTTTGTTTGACAGAATAAAAGCATTTACAGAGTGTTTTCGCCTTCATTAGCCCCTTCGCAGCCCTTATTTATATATTTTTTGGATCATTGAACTTAATCATCTTTCTCAATTATTTACATTTTAGACTTCACTGCCATCAGTTTCGTCGTTATCTTCACCATTCTTCCCCTCAAGTTTAATACTTTTGTACCATTTAGCAAACACAATGTATACTAATAGATCTACAGCTGTTAATCCAGCTAGTAGGAAGAAAAACCTGTCTAGATGACCGTGATTGAGATTACCAGGGATCCAACCTGGCATATCATCTTCTGTTGATATCTTCATAACTACAGTCACGATAAAGCTACTAACATAATTCCCAAGTGAAATTGATGTCATGCAAAGTGCACTTCCAAAGCTCTTTAATGCATCAGGTGCTTGTGCATTGAAAAACTCAAGTTGACCTACATACATGAAGACTTCAGAGGCCCCAACAAACACATATTGAGGTACCTGCCAAAATATGCTTAATGAGCTTGATGCATCACAATGAGGGCAATCTTGATTAGCATATCTTAGTCTATAACATTCCACAATGCCAGCTGAAACCATTGATAGTATTGCAATTATGAGCCCGATTCCCATTCTTTGAAGCTCGGTCAACCCCTGTGAGTTTTTCTTCTTGAACATTAGTACAAGTGGACCAATAACTCTTCGGTAAAGGAAAATGAAGAGTGCGACACTTAAAATGTCAAAACTTGACATGCTAGATGCTGGGATTTGGAAGCCTGAAATTGTACTTTTCATGGCTGCACCTTGCTCAACGAATAGAGATGCCATTTGTGTAAATACAACAGAGTAGATTATTGTGCATAGCCAAATGGGAAGCAATCTAAGTATGCATTTCACTTCTTCAACCTGCGAAACAGGGCACAATCTCCAAGGGTTGTGAGTTCCTTGTTTCGGGTCGTTGAAATCCCTCGAGGTAATGAATGCTGCTTTATCTAGAAACCTGCAATACATGCACTAATATTAGCTCAAATGTAACTTTTATATGGATCTATTTGTATTTTATCACATGTATACAAATATGGCTTAAAAGGAACGAGTCATATGGCTCAAACATGTCAAACAGATCGAAAGCAGTAAGAAGTATATATCTAATCCATACTAGTATACAACCTCCTAACCGCAAAGCTTTGGATTATTATTGTTATATTATTGTTATAAAAGAATTTGAAGAAATGACACTTCTAACCCTACCCATTTTGACCCGTTTCAGAATGAGACTTTTAACACGTTCCCTTACTCGTCCACCTTGTCACCTATAAGTGCAAGTCTAACATGCTATATTCATTTTAGATTGATTTTGTTTGTACTAGAATCACACGTTCATAGTATCATTCTTACTTGAATTCATGTGTATGAAGTATCTTCCTTCCGGTATTTAAAGAACTGTCTTTTTCATCTTCAAACAAACACTCTTCACCGTGTGGCAGCTTAACCCTCCACTTTTTTGATGCAGCCACAAACACTTGACAAAATCTGTTTAACGGGTTCCCGCTTGGCTTAAAGTGTCTATACCTTATCGTCCCACCAAGAAACAGGGCTAGACCTAGAAACGCGGACCCCGTTGATAGCCAAAACCCAAGGGTCCACATTCCTTCATCCTCAAAGTAGCTCAAGATTGTGTTGGAAAAGAGTGAACCAAGGTTAAGTGCAAGATAAAAGTAGCTAAAAAAAGCCACCTTTGAGTGACCCTCTTTAACATCTTCCTCATCAAATTGATCAGCTCCAAATGTTGCAATATTCGGTTGGTACCCCCCATACCCCAAAGCAATCATGTATATCGAGATATAAAACAACCCGATTTCCCAATTTGAGTGGGTACTGCATAGTGTGGTCCGGTCACCACACCCTTTTGGAGTGATCAAGAACATGCTTGATGCCACTGATAGTCCTCCTAACCCCTGTCATCAAATTCAAGCTTAGTAATTTACTCTTTTATCCTTCAACGACCGCCTACTAAGAATGTAAGTAAAGAACTTACCAACACAAAGATAGCTTGAAAGATGGCACACGTTTTGTATCGACCCCAATAAGAGTCGCTGAGAAAAGCACCAACGAGTGAGAAAATGTAAACAGTCCCGGTCCATTTGCTAACATTGTTTGCAGCCTCAGCATTGCCTTGTTGTAGAACCCGCGTTAGATACAACACCAGGTTCACCCCCACTCCGAAGAACGCTAAAGTTGCCAGCCCTTGATTCACTGTTAAAAATACAAACAAAGCATGCATAGAGTTAGAATGTTAGATACACCATCAAGATGCATGCATCTTTAGATATACATACATAAATTAGTGAGCTGGAGCTAAGTCAAGTATCAAGTACGCTACTTTTTACATGGTATTGACTGTGTGTTGACATTTCGCTGTAAGTTTAGATAGTATACAATGCAAATGTTTTGAGTTTGATCACTCAATTATTTGCTATTTTGGTACAAGGGTAGTTTGGAGAATTTGGTGAAAAGATACCATTGTTTTGTAATTACTCAAAAGGACAACTTATAAATGTTATTGAAAATGAAATATAACAAGACGTGGTCATCTTTGTTATGGGAATCCCTATCGCATTTCCTGTTTTATAGCTTGTATCTATTCATTTAATTATAGCAACTTTAGGCTGGCCACCACAAAAACACATAATTTTTGTCTAAGTAACAATCCTTTTTAGTAGGCAAATTTCTATATCTAATCGACTTTATAATAATAATAATAATGACGACGACGACGACCACGATGATAATAAATATACGTGTGTGTGTGTGTGTTTGTATAGACAGAATTACTAGAGGGGAGTATGAGCTCGTTCAATTTTCTATATAAAGAAGTATTTAACGTAGTTGCTTTCTTATAGTACGAGTTTCACTTTATCATTAGTGGTGTAACTGGAGTGATATTAGAAAAACTTATTGTTTTTATCGTTTTTGTAGATAGGTACTTGATCAAAAACTTTACACGTAGCTAGATGACAAGTTTCATCATCGTGTGTTGTAGACAGCTATGAACCAAGTTACACCGAATCTATCTTTTATCGTTTATTTCAGGAAAGAAATCTATATCTATATTGTACAAATATAATAGCAACTTAATTTGAAACCATAGTTACAGGTTTGATACATGGGGTGCTATTATATTTTATAAAGTTTAAGTTTGGTTTTGCTCCTTAGTATTTGACATAAATAATCATTTTCTTCCAAAAAATTAATAACATTCATAAATCTTTAAAAGTTTCTAATTTGTTTTAATTTCAATACAAATGTTTCATCAGTTGTTTCAACATAATCCATTATAATAAAACCTTTGAACTAAAATTAAAACAACTTCAAAACTTTTTTAAGGTAAGTTGATGTTTATAATCATTTGAAGAAAAAATATTATTTTTTCAAACCTTAGGGAGTAAGATTGAAATTAACTCTATATTTTATCACGGGTCATGCAATGAATGCTTTAGAAGAAACTTTGTATGTGGCCATGCACCAACAGAACTAAAGTTTTTAAACTGTTTATTCGATCTAAGGAACATGCATTTTAGAGAACCAACATATATGAAGTAAATTATAATGAAACTTTCACCACCCATATTGATATCGTATCTTAATCAAAGTGCAGCGGTAAAAGGTACAAAATGTCATAGGCTAATGGTACTAAAGTGTGTAGATTATAAGTCTTTTTCCAAATGATTAGAGGTTTAAGTTCTCTAACAAACATAACATCTAGCTTCAAAAAGTAGGACTAAAACGTGCATGTTAAAAACGACATTAAGGAGTTCATAACTAAATATATCGTCTGAATTTATCATATTATTTTCGTTGGACAGACTCATAACACATACAGACTATAGGACTAAAACTTACAACCTTTTAGTTGTGTGTCACACCAGTTATCAGCATCAGGAGAACGTTTAAATTCATTAGGGGGAGCTTAGGAGGTGTTGGAAAACCTGGTGAGTTTGGAATGATGACCACACAAAGTGTTGGGAAGCATGCCACGTTGCCTAATCAGATTGCGTCATGCTAGGAATTCACCAATTTAATTTCGTGTCGGGTACGTCTCAATTTTTGCATGCTTTTCTCGACCCATCTATACACATGACATACCCACTATTCCATTCTACTTTTGTTACTTACCCACATTAATTTCACACAATCCCTTATGATTTACCCCACCTAAATTAGGTAACAAAACTTATAAGTAATTACGTCTCAATCACATGTTTCATTATCTTCACATTTACACACAAAAAAGGTGCATACCGAAGCATAATTAATTTTAAGTAGATGAAAATCAAGTATTCATACACAACATTAAGTAATTATAGTGGAAAAGAGATCGAAGACGAATCAGTATTATCTTATGTATCAAAGTTATGTATACATGTAGTTAGTTATATACGAAATATTAAATTCTTTGTGTATGTGTTGGAGAGCCTACGGACGCTTGTGGGCTTAATGGAAAAGAGAGATAACCGATCGATATGAAGGAGATAGGAGCGACTATTACTATGAGAGGAGGAAAGAGAAAGAGGGAGATTCGCACATAAGGAGAGTTGTTCGAAAAGATTTTTCGAACAATTACGACATGGACGAGGGAGATGAATCCGTATATAGGGCCCCGATAAGCTCTAAAGCTTTTGTCTCCAAACCTTAAGTCAACATCGTGCAAGCTGTAACAACTTCACACTCATCACTTAACACCCATTCTTGATATATGGTTTCCTTAAAATTGAAATAAAAAAAATGATTTATAATTATATAAATATTTATACATTTTTATTATGTCGTTAACTCATACATTCAAGTTGCGTTTCTATAAAAGAATTGTTTTTATGAATATAGATAGGAACATCACAAGATATATATATATATATATATACTCATTACTTATTATTTGATTAAAACTCATCACAAAAAATGTGCTTCAAAACTCAAAAGGAAACAAATTGCTTTGTTTTATAGAAAACTATCATTGCATGAATAGTTACAAAACTCTTTGTCTTTGTCAAGATTCTTTGCACGTAATTCTCGATAATTATTATGCCACTAATTATTTACTAAATGCATTTTTCTCATGAAAATAACACTTAAATGCAAATATGCCCACACACAGAGCTATCTAACTCTCAGGATAGAAAAAGACTCCAACATTCCAAACCTTCATAAAACTATTTTCATCGTCATCAAATTAAATTATACCACACACACAACATATATATGTGTACACCTTTTTAAAAAATTTATATATGGATGCAAGTGTATGTACATAAAGCTCGTCTCATACTCTCATGCATATAGATATATAATAATATACACGTCTGAAGATAAGCAAGTTATAATATCAAGCTTTTATTGTTTTTTACTGGATTTTTGTTATTATTATATTTTTGTTTTTTAGCAAATAAATAAAGAAATAAAAATAAGTTTACCAAGGATGATAGTTCCAGCTGTCCATCGACCAGTTATTGCTTTGAGAGCTGGTTGCCCATGGAAATCAACACTTCCATCCATCGTGCTTCTTCCTTCTTCTTCTTCTTCCTCATTAACACACCTCACCTGCAATTATTAATATATAAATAAATCAATTAATAAACATAAATTATGCAAATAAATTTCTTTAAAGAAACAATGCTCAGATTGTTTACTTCTAACTTTATACTTGTGATGATTGACCTTAGCACCGGAATTAATTTGTTAGTTTTAGTTTATAGATAAAAACAAAGTTTTTTTACGTATTTATTATTTAAAAAATTGATTTGAACATCTAATTAGTTGTAGTGCGAAAATAATCATTATAAAGACTTGAAAAAAGCTCTCGTTCCGCCGCTAAATATATCGTAGGAAAATTGAAAATTTCTTGTGGTTGTTGTAAGATTGTTTTGGATCTATTCGTGTTTCTTGAAACGAAAGTACGTGTCATTATCTTATGACAGCTAATGCATGGCTTTTAAATGAATACGCAAATCAATCAATCAATTTACAAACACTATAATGTTGCTAACAAAAACCATTTCCGATCAACAATGAGCGCACAAAGACGATATATCGATGATCCGACAAGCGATACAATCAAGCAAGTATTAGCTTGAAACAATGGCAATGAAACAGTTTGTTGGCCCGATCAACCAACTTCACGATGAAGATGATGATATACCACAAGTTTTATATGTGTAACATATATATAAAGTATAAAATAAACATTTCATGTGAGAGTTGTTGAGAGAAAAGTGAGATGAAGTACGTACCTTGTTAGATATGTTGAAAGACTCCATTTTTTATGAGTTTAGAGAAAGAGAGATTTGTATGAGATGGAGAAAGCAGTAGTGCTGAAGAGGAGATATGATGGACGAAACACGAGTAGAATAGGGTGGTGGTCTTATAGACATGCTTTTACTACATTCGACGGTCAAGATCAATCCGATCAAAACTTTTCAAAATTTTATCAGCCACATATATATTTTTTTCCTTTATAACAATTCCTATTTTCAGTATTTATTGTTATTTATCAAAATGATTTCGGTGGCATCGACGTTGTACATGTAGACGATGTCTAAGTCTCTTCACGTGGGGTTTTAAAAATTCACCATTGGTAAAATATGTTTTACTATTACTCATTTGAATATTTATGCAAAGAGTATCACCTATGAAATATTACTCATTTACTGGTAAAAGTATCCGCGAAAGTTTAGCGTCGGATTACCTTAGGATATCACCCAAGTCCAGTTTTTAATTATCATTTTAGGGTTTTAGTTCTGTCAGTGATCCAGCCATGGCCTAATTGCCTACAGATTATCAACGACAAATTCTTGATGGTGATTGTTTTGCTGTCGTATTGATGTATTGTTGATACTTATTTGTTTAATAGTGTGTGATGATTTCATATTTAAAGTATCAAACGTTTGTTAAAAGAATTTTAAAGTGTAAATTAAAAATAGAGTTAACCTCGGTTTTCGTCCCTGAGTTTTGCAAATTGTCTCCACTTGAGTACCAACGTTTGTTTTGTCTCCATTATTGACCTGAGTTTTGTAAATCGTTTTTATTTTCATCCTTTTGACTAACGGTGTTAACAGTTTCCATTAACTAAGTTCTAAATTAGTGTTAATTGACCAAAATACCCCTTATTAATAATAAAAAACTAAATATTAAATTATAAAGTCTGTTATTGTTTTATTTTATAAATAAATTAAACACCTTATACCCACCCCAACCTCCATCAACATCTCTACCCACTTCACACACTTGAAGACACCTAAACCAGCCACCGCCCTCTGAAGCCACCTAAACATGCCACCTCCGTCATCGCACTTCGTTCGATATGGCACCCGTTTTTACTTCTATCTATTTGTGTGGATTTGTGCAGGTGTTTACTATTTGTTACGATGGATGTGAATGGCTAAGGGTGGGGGTAGGAGGTGGTCACAGATCTGAAGAGGAGATGTGATGATGGTGTAACGGTTAGTTGTTGTCGGAGACAACAATTTAATGGTGGTGGAGATGGTTGTCGGAAGGTGGGGGCAAGAGGTTGTTGTAAATTTAAAAAAGAGACGCGATGGTGGTGTGGTGGTCTGTTGTAGTCAGAGAAAACATGTCAGTGGTGGTGGAGGTAGCTACCGGAGGTCGGGGGTAGAGGTTGTCATAGATCTGGAAAAGATGCAACGATGGTGTAATGAGCAAGGATCATCAAGGACATTGGGGCAATGGTGATAGAGGTGGCTGCTGGAAGGTGGGGGCGAGAGGCGGTGCACTACAAGAAATAAGGGCTATCGCGATGACATTTGTCGTCGCAATAGGTTCGGTTTGTCATCGCCATAGGCTATGGCGACGACATGTCATCGCCATAGACCTAGTCGTCACAGCCTTGTCGATATAGCTTATTTTTGAGTCGTCGCCAAAACCCTTGTCGCCATAGAGGTCTAACTCGACGACATGTTGTCGCCACAAAGTTGTTGGCACAAAGTTTCATATTGTATTTTAAATTAAAAATAAGTTTATTTTTCAGCATATGGCGACGACATGTCGTAGCCATAGGTCCAACTATTATTTTTTATTTTAATAAAAATAAAATTTTTTAAAAACCCCTATGGCGACGACATGTCGTTTGCCATAGCCTGGAAATTTTTAATTGTTTTTATATTTTTATAGGTTTTTTAATATTTAATTTATAAATTATATTTATATTTTCTAGGTTTTCTAATATTTCAGGTTTCGTGAACATATTTATAAACTAATTGAAAGATAATATTACTAATACCTAAACGATAATCATTTTACAATTCAAGTTAAATACACGTGCATTTAAATAAAATAATCAACATAAACATTTTTTTTTACAAAACACACAACATCTAATTTATGTCATCTTGATCATCTTCGTCATCATGATCATCTTCGTCATCATGATCATTTTCGTCATCATTAAGTCTATAAAAGATAACAATTTTAAATTAATTACCATTAATCCTGAAACAAGTTAAAAACATAATTCATCATATCATTTTATCAACTCAAACCAGTAACCAAATCAAACAATTTATATAATTCTAACAATATAAATCATCTATAAACATAATTTAACTTAATATTTTAACTAATTAACAAAAGAATGTAATATACATACCTTTAAGTTTTAACACAAAAATCATCTAGCACACATATTCAATTTCATCACCTGTTTATTAATTAAACTAATAACCAAATCAAACTCCAATACTTTCATCACATATTGTGCATACATACATATATAACTTAAAGCATATCATTAACCAAATCAAAACAAGAACAAAATCAAACCAAAATCAAATAGATCAACATATTATCATTTCATTCTACTAAACAAGAACCAAATCAAAATATTTAAATAACTAATGAAATAGACAATATACAAACCTTAATACCTTAATAAAAATGATAATAATGAGGTGTTTTCGGTGACGATGGTGGTGAGATAATGATACAACAACCTAGAGAGACATGAACGGAGGTGGTGGTCGGAGTGGTAGTCATGGTGGTAGGAAAAATGGTAGTGGTGCAACCTAAAGATGATTCATTCTTGGTAGGGTGCGATGGGAGGGGTAATAGAGGTGATGGAAGTGGTGGTGGTAGCATCTAGGGACAGTGATGGTGGCTAGAAATGATGGTGGTGGACGGATTTTGGTTATTTTCGTCGGAGATAAAGGCTGGTGGTGGGTGAGATTTGGGTTTGGGAAAGTGAAAGTGATAATGTTGTATCCCGGATTTAAAAGATACTGCATCCTATGGCGTCGACATGTCGTCGCCATAGGGTTTTTATTTATTTTTTATTTTTTTTCAAATTAATGGCGGGATAATCACGCGGCATGTGAAAAATCTATGGCGACGACATGGAACACCTGTTTTCTGATATTTTATATTTTTTATTATTTATAATAATGTAGTTATTAAAGATATTATTATTATTATTTTCATATAATTATTATTATGATGGTTACTATTATTATTAATATTATTATTATTATTGTTATTGTTATTACTATTACTATTGTTATTTTTATTTTTATAATAATTACTATCATTATAGTTATGATTATGATTATTATTACTACTATTATAAACATATTACCATATGTATAATAATACTTATTTGTCTTACCTAATCTTTGACGCATACAATCAACCATAATTATCATAACCGATCATGTTTGAGGTTTTTTGACACTCTTTGATGATAATTAAGAATAAAAAACTTAATTTACCAGGAGTATGCCTAATTTTCTATAAATTATTATCAATATGTGTAATTCAACACCACTAATCATAATTGGATCATAGCTAGCACTTGACGTATGAAACCCTAATTAATATAATCGAACATATTTGACTTTTTTCATAATCATTGATGATATCTAAGCATAAACAAACTTAAGTTACCATTATTAAGGATAATTTCCTTTAAATTATCAAGTTTGTGTTTAATTTAACACAAATGATCATAGCTAACTTTTGACGAATGTAATCGACCCCAACCATCATAAATCAAACTATTTGGATTTATTTAACACTCACTGATGATAGTTAAGCGTAAATAATAAAAACTTACCATTAATAAGCATCATTTCCCGTAAATTACCATCAAATTGCATAATTTAACACTAATCATCGTAATTCAATCATAACTAACCTTTAATGTATTTGATCGTCCCTAATCATCAAAACCAAAAAATATTTGACATTTTTTACATTGATTGATGATATTGAAGTATAAATAAACTTGATTTACCATTAACAAACATAATTTCCAATCTTATTACAAACATTGTATTTAATTTAACACCAATGATCATAATTAGATCATAGCTAACCTTTGACATATGTAATCGGCGATAATCATGATAACTTAAAATATTTAATCTTGTTTAACACTAGTTGATGATAGTTAAGCATAATTGGATCATAACTAACATATGACGAATATAATTAATGCTATCATCATAACCAAACATATTTCGTATTGTTTGAAATTCATTGCTGATAATTAAGCAGAAATAAACTTAAACTATAGTTAATAAACTAATATTCCCACAAAGTACCATCAACGTATACAATTTAACATCGATAATGATAATTGGATTTAATCTATAACGCATTTAATCAAAACTAACTATCATAACCGGATATATTTGATTCTAACTGATATAAGTTATCTATAATTATAACTAATAAATATAAGATTTGTTAATATTATTATTATGACTTATAATTTTAATAAAACTTATAATAATAGCAATGATATGTACATAAATTATTATTAATATTGATATTAATAATTATA